>CANPUZ010000184.1:0-94717 GCA_947579665.1 Sympetrum striolatum
AGGGCCCCAAAGTCCCGATTTTTGCCATTTAAAAGCATTGCTTTGATTTTTGGGAATGTTTAAAAAATACTTCCCAGATGGGTAGAGAATCAAAACTCAAGGAGCCTAAATATATGGTCATGATCTATTGAAAAAATAAGTGACTTTCACGGAAAAGATCCTGGATTCGATGCTAGGACGATGCAAAAATCTGCCCTTTAAAATACATGGAGCTAGTTTTTCATTAGTTTTTTTTTGATGCACTTGTCGAAATTATAGGAAGTTCTTGCTTAGACAGAAGATGTATATTAAGACTCGGTTTAAGAAAAAAAATTAGATGAGACCATACTGTTCCTGGGTTCAATGCCAGAGCACATTACAATTTCTCACATAAGGAATATATGGGAAAAGTAGGAGGTCATTTGAGGCAGTTGCAGCCAATATTTCTGCTTGAATTTTCACACATAGTTAGAGATGGTGATCTTGTATTGTGCTGCATAGTAAGTACCACAAGGAAGACCCGGGTTCGATGCCAGACGATTAATTTGCAGCGAATTTTTAGAATATTTTCAATCCTTTTTTTTTTTTTGAGGACCGTCCTGATATGATGTCGACAAGAAATTAGTGTTGTTGATCTGCTTGCAGTATGCAAGCTACATTTTACTCGTTATATATATATTTAACATACATAATTTGAAAAGATCAAGATGTTAATATACAATAAGAAATTAACATAATGTCAGAATCTGTTGTATTGAAACGCAATTGTTTTAGTAACGTATGCCAAGTTAAAATAAACAAAGGTTTCGAAACATCCTCGATTTGGCCTATATCTATACTAGAAATTTGGAAAAAGTATTTTCGGAAACAAATCAGAAGAAAATTCCAACACACCGTACGAAGAAAAATGCATCCTAGACTGAACTGGATTGGAGGACTGGCCATTCAATATTCTTCCGGGAAATTTTGCCTTTCACGATTGCTTTGGTGGCCGCGATCTTAAGGCCGAAAGCGGCTGCTGTGGCCGCACCCAAAAGCTGTAGAGCTCATTACTTCTCTATGGATCCCTTCTCCTTGGAGGTCGTCTCTTTCGAAAAACCGCCGAGGAATGAGAAGTTTGTCAAGCCGAATATTGGAGACAAGCAAGTGGACACGCAAGACAAGCGCGTAATTGTGGAAGAAGGGAATGGAAACGGTCTTCGGATCGTCAAGCAGGAGATTCAGCGTGATAAAGCGTTCAGAAATGAGGTGAGAAAGAATGAACATGACATTAGCAAAAAGGATTTGATAAAGCGGAGGCGTGGGCAATGATCGATGCGCGGAGTGTGAGTGGGAGGGAGAAGCAGGGGTGATACGATTCTAGAAGTCAGCTTCAATTGATAAATAGCGCGTGCTCACGTTCGGGGGTAGGATGAAATTTTCGCGGACAGAATGCACTTCCTTTTTCCAGAATGCAATCCAATTTCCTTTCATGTGTGCTTTTTTCCTTTCATCGCCGGAACTCGCGCGAAGAGGCCCATGATGAGTGAAAAGGGTAGTCCTAACTCAAACTATGGGATCGGATCGTTTACATTCATAACCTTCTCAGGAAATTCAGAGACAATTTTTATAGGATCATCAAAATTTATTTTTTAAGTACAGAGAAAATTGCTCTAACGGGCTAAACGTTTTAATAGCACTCATTGTTCATCTCGTCGTTCCTGCTACCATATCCTGATAAATGTAAAATGTATTTTTCATTCGTCTTTTGGTATAGAATAGAGAGATAATTATGCTTCATCTAATTTGTCTTAGCAACACGATAACAACAAGACTAGTGTAATATTTTTAAGTTTACTTTTGGTGCAGGATTTAGAAATAAATAATTTATTTATTATTGTCTTTGTCTTGTTCATGGTTGTGATCAGCTGTGATGACATGAAAGCCCTCTTCCTACGGAATTCCAAGAAAAGGGTTAATCGTAGAGTCAGGATATTTAGCTTTTTCGACTGACAGTCTCTCGCAACCGATTTCGTGTTGAAGTCATGTAAAAATAATTAAAGACGCGAAGACGAATATTGGGTGTATTAGTTACCTCATACAAAGAGCAGATGTTGCTGGTCTCAGGTTGGTCGGTCCGAGAGTCTCTCGCTCGCAGTTAATATCTGTAAGGATAATCACTCCAACTATAATCCGCCCAACATAATCTGCATGTGCTCACAAAAATAATACACCCACGCAAGAAAAACAACATTTTCATGAATACCCCCTGAAAGAACTTTACAATAATAAAAAAGGCTGGTATAAATAATACGATAACCCATTGGAGAGGGTTAGGTTTGGTGGGGTTGGGTGTGATATCTCACGGTGGGGTGATCAATTTTAGGAGTTAAAAATTATTCAAATGATATCAATTAAATATACAATACAATATATAATTACATTCATAGTGAAATCGCTGGGAATTGGTTTTAAAAATTACATCGGAAGCGTCAGTAGAAGTTGGCTTGTGGTAAGTAACGGCAGGGACAAGCATAGTTATCATTCTTTTCGTATTTTACCATATTTTCCTTGAGTCTATGCCATGGTTTGAAGATGCAACACCAGCATTGCAAGAGGAAAGCCAGAAAATGGAGAATGCGGAGCTAGCAAAGGAGCAGCATGGTACTAACTACATTACGTATATAATAAAAATACGCAAAATATCGTTGCATGCGAAAGAATTACTCACCGAAAAAACCTGTTCAGTTTAGGAGCATCTAGACCTTTTAGAATCCAAACCTTGAGTACGAAACAGCCCTGAGCTCACGAGAACGGTCATCACCGACTTTGAGTTTCCCACCACGATAGCGTAATTCTAATCCCATTATCTTTATTGCAAGTATCGATCTGGCAACGTTTCACAAAGGTGCGTGGAAATGTGACATGCAGTGACGCGTGAGGCAAGAAAGTAAGGCAAATTTTTATCTTCTTCTACCATAAGCACGACTTAACTTTAATAAATCTATTTTTAAGCTGGTTATTGATGGATTACTATTGATTCTTCCTTAACGAGTGTTGCAGAGACAAAATTTGTAGGAAATACTGTGAAAGCAATATCTCTGGTCATAACTTTTTGCCGTAATATTCTTAGGAATCTTTTATTTAAAAATTTAAAAGCTGGCCAATAGAGCTCTAAGAAGTTAGTAGAAGGAGTAATGCCGTTTGTTATCTCTTTACTTCAAGAAAAGAAAAAAACTAATTCTAAGAAAGCAATTGGATTGCTTTTATTATTCTCACACTTAAAAAATATAATATATAGAGCATAATATTTCATCTAAAAGTCATATAATTTTAAGCATTCATTCAGGAATATCATAAATAAATGCTTTATTAGGTAATTTAAGACAACATATATATTCTGTAGAATAAGTCTAAGATAATGCATTTATTTTTTCAGAATATAAAAAAGTAAATCTAACATATTTGAAGCATGTTCAATACTTTTTATAGTGAAATTTGTTTGTGAAATGAAGAGTCTACGTGGAACTGATTCTTAATGGATCCAATATCATCAGCATTATGGACATCAAGCAAGTTGCAGATGACAGTGGAAGACGATTCCTGACAGATTTGGTCCTTTTTGATGGTAAGTAGGACTACTGCAATTCTCAGTGATACTCTCCTCTTCTTCTTAAAAATGCATACAAGAAGGTGAGAAGCCTCCTGTAAGATTGGCATTTAAAAGGAAAAAGAGTAAAGGAGTATGTATATCAGTAATATTATTGTAACAAAGAATTTAATAGATCTTATGACCTGTAAAACTAATTTACATGTCACATTATTTAGTAAGACAAATTTTACTCATTTTACTGATATCAACCCGGAAATAATTTATTGAAGAAAGGTTGTGTCCACATTGTCCAACAAATATTCTTTAGATGTATTATTAATGCTTTATCAACCATCCATATCTTCATTAAGGGTAAATTGCATTAAATGGTGGATGCATTTCTATTTTACCATCTACTGATATAGCTATTTTATCTAATAATTATTTAAATTAAATTCTATTCTTAGCCACTTTTTATGAAATTATGAAATTTTTAGAGAATCTTTTGAAGAGAGGGAATGGAGTTAAATAATAATATCTTACTGGAATGTGTTTAGAAATTTATTCATACATAAAAGATTGCTTAAGTAATGAATTCTATTCTGATACTCATAATTTCTTTTTTAATCCATCAGTTTTTTCATTGTTTTAATACTATATAGAATTCTGCTAACATTATACAGATACTTAGGTGACCACCGTTTATTTAAGTCAATAAAGTATAGTTATTTTAATTGGATTTGAGTTATGGACATTTTAGGGTGATATTTTGTTTTAAATCTTCTGAGTTACATGATATTAATAGAACATGCTGTAACTAGTGATTTAAAAAATCTCAGCTCATATCTAGCTCCTTTTCCTCTTTTTGATAGTTTGTAACATAGTCTGTTCCTTCCCAACTCTCTGCCGTACTTCCTCATTTCTGACTGTCCTCCAACCAGACTCCTTCAATCTTCCAAATCCACATCTCCAGTGCTTCTAGTTTTTTTCCTCCTCTTCCTTCCTCAATGTCCAAGTCATGCTCCATACAATGCAACACTATAGACACTTTGCAAATCTTTTCCCGTATTCTTTATTTGACAGTCCACTCAGTGCATTCCTTTTCTTATTGATGCCTTCCTGTGCCATTGCAATCCTTTTTTTTACCTGTTCTACTTTTCAAGTATTCCCTGATGGTGCTTCACAGGTATTTAAAGCACTTCACCTGCTCTATCTCTTCCCCTCGGCTTTTACTCTTCTGCCCCTTCCTCCAAAACCATGCTCTTATTCTTTATGTTCCTTTTCATATTGTATACTTCCAATGTGATGTTCTCTTCTAGCATTTGTATCGCTTCTTGTTCACTATCTGCTAAGAGGACCTTATCGTCTGCAACTCCAATACTTTCCACCTTTCTTCTACCAACACATACACCACTTTTCTCACAAAATATTCATTTATAATTTCCTCCAAATAGATGTTAAAGACAGTCAGTGATAGGAAGCATCCCTGTCAGACTCCTCTTCGTATCCTACATTCTTCTGACATTACTCCTCCAATTCTTACTTTTGCTGTCAGTTTTACATACTGATCTGATCCCTTCAGTCTACTCTGTGTTTTTTTCAGAAACTTCCTAAGTATATCCCATCTCACACGCAAAGCTTTCTCTAGATCGATGAACACTGTGTACACCTTTCTGTTCTTATAAGTTCATCTCTCTATAATTGTTCATATCAATCCTATCTCGTGCCCACTCCTGTTCTCATCCTCTCCTATATTGATGATCAATTTTCATATTGTCTTCTGCTACGGTAGCAGTATTTTAGTTGTGTGAGATATCAGACTAAATGTCCTTTGTTGCTTGCATTTTTTTTTCTTTTCTACAGGGATTATAATGGATTCTTTAAAATCCTTTGGCCATCTTCATTCTATAGGGCAATCATCTCTTTCTTTCCTTCGTTTTCTATGTCTAAAGGTCTATGGGGTTCTCATCAACACCAGTCCAATAGTTTTCTGCTTAGTCGAATTACGGGATCCTAATTCTTGCAAGAAAATGTATTACGTTCGTACTATGATCATACGTTCTGTCTGAGGCGATTTTGGAGGGCTGCGATAATAACGCGGTCACGTCGATGTCAGCGGGCCTCCCTCAACGTCGTAAGTTATCATTTTTTCCAAAACGTGATTTTTTTCCCGGGCTTCGAGTCATGGGCTATTTTAATTTTTTTCTATCTGATGCACGCAGCCATTTTACCGAAAATGTTTTCCTACCTTCCCGGTAGTTTAAAAATTAGTGGGAAAATGACCAATTTGGAGACGAAAAAGTGTGGAAAAAGACAAAAAGGATTAATGATTTTGACAGCCCGCACGCGTGTTCGAGGACTGACAGGGGCCTTGGGCAGCGATAACGTTACCAGGTGTAGAAATATGAAACCGGAATTATTTTGTAAAAATTACACATCTTTTATTTGATAATTATAAAAAACATTTTATTCAAAATAATCTCCATTGGAATTTATACATTTTTCCCACCTCTCCGGTAGGTTATGAATGCCTCGCCAAAAAAACAATTCTCCCTTTGAAGCGAACCATTTGTTGAGCCATTCTTGTACATTTTCATACGAATCGAAGTGTTGTTCGGCGAGTGCGTGTCCCAATGATGCGAACAGACGGTAATCGGACGGAGCCAAGTCTGGAAAATAAGCCGCATGTACTAGCATTTCCCAATTGAACGCCTTGATCGTATTCGCGACCCGTTTTGCTGTGTGTGAGTTATCATGAAGCAAAGTGACTTTATGTTGCCTTTTTGCATATTGCGGTCGTTTTTCACATATTGCTCGATTCAAATCGAACATTTGTTGTTGGTAGCGATCAGTGTAAACGGTTCTACCAGGTATTAGTAGTTCATAATATTTTTGGATGTCATTTTTTTGGATTGGTTTTTCCAATCCGATTCCATTTGGATGTCGATGTATCCCCTGGATTCACCCATGATTTACGACGCTTAGGATACTGAAAATATATCCACTTTTCATTACCTGTCATTATTCGATGGAGAAATGATTTTCTTTCATGTCTGACGAGCAGCATTTGACAAGTGGTTTTTCGATTTTCTTGCTGTCTTTCATTCAGTTCATTTGGGACCCATTTTCTCACTTTATGAATATTTCCCATAGCTTTTAGAAAAAGAGATACTGCTTTCTGTGTCACATTTAATTGCTCTCGAGTTCTTGTTGAGTCTGAGTATCGTCTTCATCCTATAGGGTTGCAAGTCCTTGTCTTCAAACGTTTTCGGTGGTTTCCCACGGTCCTCGTTTCTCACGTCAAAATCACCACTTTTAAATATTTTAAACCACTGGAAGCACTGAGTTTTGCTAAGAGCATGTTCACCGTATGCTTCGACAAGCATTCTATGCGATTCTGCAGCAGTTTTCTTCAAATGATAGCAGAAAACCAATGCTGTCCACAAATCGTAGTTCGTAGGCACAAAACTCGAGATGTTTGAGGTTATAGAAAAATATACCGGTGTATGAAACTTAGGTTATTACGTGTTGACAAACTTTGCAAGCTGTAAGACGGAGAAGATGATGCTGCACAAGCCGTCTTTATACTGATAGCGAGCACCATGTATAAGGAAATTCCGGTTTCATACTTCTACACCTGGTAAAGGTAGGGTCCGAATCCGTTTTTGTCGAATTTAGAATAAGAGAAAAACTTCCGGTCGGTTGCGGCGAACGAAAGCACCCGCGCGGATTCGAACCCGGTTCCTCTAGGTTATTACCAACCGGAGCTGGCTGAGTGGGCCACCGGACCCACTCAGCCAGCGCCTCGAACGAGGAAAGTTCGACAGAATTCCACTTTGTCGCTGTGACTCACGTATTCATTTCGGAGAATGAGTCGTCACCTGCGGTTGTGAGCGTGTGTTAGTTGAGCGCTGACGGCTAAGAAAGAATATAGCAAAAGATTATGTTATGACGATATTATTCTACCTTGACTGACTCATGTCATCACGAGGCGAGCTATTCATATTTTACGCTGCTGGCTTTATTTTTCCCGGAAAGTAAATTACTATCGGAGATTTGAGCTTTTCTTCCATAACAACTAAAAATTAATGTAAACTAAAGAGGCGAAAGAATATAATTTATCTAGGATTTCCGATTCTCAAATGGCGAAATGAACCATTTAATTTTATTCATAATAAATATTATAGATAATATAGAATATTAGAGATACAGTGCAGTATACAGAGTATAATAAATATAAAATTAAAACTTTATATTGAGTGGAGGTAACTAGTTGTTAACAACGCTGAACTTTTTCGATTAATTTTAGCCTGGTATTGCTGTAAAACATCTGGATTTACGGCGTGCGTTGTTCACATTCCGTTGCTGAAATTATGATATATACAGTATAAGTCCGTTATAACGAGTACGGCATATAACGACAGTTGCGTTATAGCGAGTGATTCATTGGACGTTGTCCATCCCACAGCAAAAAGGATAGGGAGTTACTTCCATTCAGTGGCGCAGCCAGGATTTACCAATGGGGGGGGTCTGAGGAAACGAAAAATGCCTACTTTACAGGGGCTAGTATATTCATGCCCGCTACTTGCTACAATATATGTCATTTCTTTCAAAAACTAAATACATTCAAAACTAGAGGAGTTTAACGCTTATGTGGCCAACTTATTACACTTTGCAAGATAGTAGTTTACATAAGCGAACAATTGGAAACTTAACAAGTTTGTTGTTTGGATTTCTGGTTTGGATACGTCCAATATCTATTAAAAACTCATTTTTTCTATGCTGAAGCTTTTTAGTGATTTAGATATAAACTTTCCGAGTCTTCGAGAGTTCTTTCTTCCTAGAGGTTGCAAAGCGTGGGAAGGAAAAAAATAGCTACGGTTATTTGGCAAGCGATATAAAACGTAACATCCACTCATTTGTTCCTCCACATTGGCGCGCCCATGCTTATTTCATTATCTTTCGTTATTTGACTATATCATCAGCAGATTTTGGAATTTAATTGAAATATCGCGTGTCAAGTAAACGCCATCAATGTATAAAAATAATGATATGAAGTATATATACAGCTTATTGCACAAGGTTTTATAAGAATCAAAAAATCATTTATATCAGATGAAATTTTCTGCCAGGCTTACAATTAAGCCTGATTTCGTTATTTATGTATTAGCTAAGTATTTCATTGAATGCGTCTCATACCGAAATTAAAAATTCGGCTGCATTAAAAAATACAGTATACTCTTGATTATAGTTGATATTATAATTGAACTTGCAGTATTAAAGTCACATACCAAGGTGAAAAAAATGAAGACGTCAACTTACAATTATTTAGACTAAGTAATGGGTGGTTTAACCAGCAAAGAGCTGATGCAAACCCAGTCTTACGCACTGAGTGTTCAAAGAAAACAAATATTTTCCACGAATTGAAATTTTGAATGGGCATTGCATGACCAAGCGGTTAACAGGATAAGTCATGCATTTCGTGGGATTCTATCACCAGAGAAAAAATTGGCTGTATTGAAAAGGAAGCTGAAGAATTTAATTCACAGTTTTAACAGTCTATCAAGTTTAATTCAAGTCATCAAGTCACTGTCCCGATAAATATGTGCGTAACTTACGCGCACAATACCTTTCAGCTGACAGATTTGCTTCGAAAATGGTATATTTTTAATAATATCATCGCAGATTAATTTTTACTGAAATCTTTCATTGCTCCAATACTTTTTCAAATGTTTACGGAAATTCGGTTAGCGGAAATTTTTATTAAATATACATCAAATTAACAGACAATCATAAAATAAAGATCAGTATATTTTCTATCATCCCGAGTAATGAAGAGTCAACTGTTTGCAGACTTTTAATCGTCTACAATGCTTAATAAAGGAAAAAGTAGCTTTTCAATTGTCGCTAAACTCATCTTGAGATGTGTCCTCTGATAACAGCCCTAAATTAAGAAAATCCTAATTTATGCATCTAATAATGGTTATTTCACAAAAAAACACATAGCTATTAACTTACATTTTTTCCGATAGCGGCCTCGGGCTGTTAGCGAACTTAAAAAAGAATTTTCGGATGTCCATCTGAATGAAATCCAAACTAAACTCTCCTTCGAACTGTTGTGAATTTTTCGAAAGCACCACTCACGAGCCTATCTTTGAATTTACACCCTTGAAACAGTCACAAGCAAAAGATCTAACTGAGCGTTTTATCAATCTGTTTGTTTCTCAAACGTAATCTTAATCTCTGTTTTCAGGGTGCAAGTTTAGAATTACTTCAGGAATGTTCCCTTGTATTTTTTCGAGGAGTAAACAAATCAGCACTTTCGAATTTTTCTCATGGGAATCTTATCTTATGGCGTGAGTTATCTAACAAAAGGATAGGCTTAAGAAGTGCACGCGTTGAACATAGTGTGCGAAACACTCGTATCATTGCGCCCCATTGATATCGATATCTACTCTGCTACCGAAAGCATCACCTTGACTGAAATCGGAGCCATATTTTCGGGTACGCGAAGCTTTCGCTGAATTTATCAAGCAAACACATGACAAGCAGTGTATCTGTATGATTTGCGTGATAACCTCCCCTCAGCGAAGAGGGGTTTTGTACTCTTCAGCAGAAATAAAAGTACAAAGCTAGTCATAGGACTTGACTCTTGGGGGGGGTTTGAACCCCTAAAACCCCCCCCTCGCTGCGCTACTGCTTCCATTATAACGAGTGATCAAAATCTTAGGTATCGTTATAACGAGTGTCACGGTTCTACGTTTGCCTTGCAGGTGGCATATCTCGTAATCGAAGACGTCTCACGAGTTTCACTATCCCCTTTGTCCCTCACGTCTCCTATATCTTATCCCCTTGTATCTTGTTGTTTTCGTCGATAATTCCTCTAGTCAGCAGTTTGAATCGAGTTTCCATTTTATTGGCATCTACCTGTGGGATTTGTTTTCACTCGAAACTTGGCACCAAATCGTCTAATGGAAGGGAGTATAAGAGATATAAGCAGCGCTGTTTCGGATTTCCAGGGTAACCTCTCCCTCGCGCCACTGTCATAAGTTATGAAACGTGTGAATGAAAAATATCTTGAGAAAGAAATTTGATATGAATTAGGGGTGCCTTTCCACATGATGACCATCGCTCTTCCATCAGTCGATCATTAGAATTGAGTCCGTTCAGAGCTTTCCAATAACTGAGTTTCTAGTGTGACAGTTCTGTGATGGAGAGTAAAAGATAGGCTTTAGATTTAGCAAAGAAATTTGAAATTGTGCGAAAGAGAAACCGCGAGTAAATCCGAAATCGGCATGCAGTATGGCCTGTCGTCGTCGACTCTATTTATGATTTTGAAGAACAAAGAAAAAATTAAGTCTGCATTCATGATGCAAAATACTACGACCAGCGGATAATACGTAGTTGGAGTCCATTCTGTTAGAATGCTTCACTCAGCAGCGATCTCTTGGAATTCCAAGCAGCGGAACAATGATAAAAGCGAAAGCTTGCCCTTCGCATGAAACTGGACGATTTCCGTTGCACGGATGGTTGGCTTAACCGATTTAAAGGAAGAAGAGATCACTCCACATAATTAGCGGTGAATCCAGTTAAGTAAATGAGCAAGCGGTACATAATTGGCTTCCAATTCTCAAGTCAATCCTCGAAAGATACGAAGAAAAGGTAAGTAATGCAAAAAGCAAATTATCGTTTAAATACTATAAATTGTAAGATAGGCCTTGTATTTAGTGTGACAAACTGTTTTTAATCTCCACGTAATTAGGACATATACAATGCGGATGAGACAGCACTGTTTTACAATTTACCGCCGGAAAAAACTTTGGCTGTTAAGGGCGACCGCTGCTAAAGTGGAAAAAGGAGAGGCTTGCAGCTCTCCTCTGCATGAACATGACTGGATGTGATAAACTAAAGCCATTAATTATTGGAAAATCCGTGCGTCCCCGAGCTTTTTGTGGCCAGCGAAATATTCCCTGTACTTACGAGTCCAACGCCAAAGCATAGATGACAGGGCAAATTTTTACGCAGTGGCTAAAGGCTTTTGATGCCAAAGTTGGAGGGAGAAATAGAAAAATTGTGCTGTTCATGGATCGCTGTCCGGCCCACCCCGTCATTAAATTGACGAACATAGAGCTTGTGTTCTTTCCCCCTAACTGCACAAGTGTGTTGCTGCCATTAGAGCAGGGCATTATTCGAGCTACAAATCATCATTTTAGATCACACCTCGTTAATACGTTAATGAGGAAGTTAATGTCAAAAGAAACCCGCATCAAATGGAATGTCCTGGAGGCAATCCATGGGGGAATATATCACCTGAAAGTGTAAAAATATGTTTCAAACATTCGGGTTTAAAAAAAATACAGAAAATGATTCTGTCGATGGATCTGCTGAGCTGAGTTAGTGCCCAGAAGCTGGAGAACTGTGTCCATGAGAGTAGAGGAGAAGGAATAGAGGAGAGGAGAAGGAGCTCTCACCAGCTGCGTTGAAGAATTGCCGGCACCGGAGAAAAACTCGTGTCTAACGAGCATGACTCTAACTACTTACACTACTGGAAAGCCATATTTAATTATTAAGCTAAATTACCAAATCCTAACCAATACGATTATCTAATGATATATTATTACTTTCGACGATTATTTAAACAATGATGATCCACATTTTATGTTAGAGGATGCCCTTTGGTTATGGTTTATGAGTCAATTATATAATATTTTTGACGCGTACCTACTCTTTTACGCATTCTGAAGCATTTGCGTAGGAATTAAAAACCCTACAGTTCCATTTGAAAGCATTCGCTGCCCTTGGATTCAAGAAGACGGACTTAATTAGACTTATTGTTAGAAATCGGCTATAACGAGTATCGCGTTATAACGAGTACTTTTCCGATTTTTGTCAGCTCTCGTTATAACGGACTTCTACTGTATATATATTTATAACATTTGAGAAGGGGTTTTCCTCACATATTCAAATGGTACGAATGAGATAAGGAGGACGTTGTGAAATTCCAACGGCATCCACAATTTTGGCGCAGCACCCTGATGATGAGTCTTGGTGAAACCAAATTAAGTGTAAGGCTGCATATTTGAATAATTATTACATTTCGACGGAAAATTGTTTTTTAATGTTGGAAAATGTGAAGACAATATTTGTTAGAGATGAACTGAATTGTAATGATAGAAAGATTATTGCCTATATAAGGAAAAGATTTCTTCCAAGAATCTCGATCTGGTGTAGTTTGCGTGCATTCCTTTCCGTCGATGTTTTCAAGTTCCGTGATCCGTCAATTTTTTCTTGCACACACAGGTAAATCTACCTTACATATAATTGTGAAATTAAATAAAAAAAATTGTCCTTTTATTATAGATTATGTGGTGTCATTTCAATTTTAGGATTGGACGTTTAAATGTACACTCCTGGCCAAAATTAACGCAGCACCTCCCTAGCGATCCTTACGGCCTGTGCTGCGTTAATTTTGGCCAGGACTGTACTTAAAAATTTGTGAAATAGTCGACGAAGTAAAATAGCTCTCCGAAAATTCCGATGTGCAGAGGGAGCTTTTGCAGACAAAAGAGAACTACTTGCTGGTAGTAGCTTTGAGGAATTCTTGTGGAATGGTTCGTGTGAGATGGGTCAGCGGTGGTACCTCGTGTCAGAAGTTAAATCAACGATTCACTCCCAGCAAATTCTGGATAACGAATTTTCTCACGTAAGTACGTATATAAATTGTGGTACGTGCCCTATTATTTATTTTGAAAGGATGAATATTCTTACTCATTGTGCCTGACGAAGCTGTTCTATCGGCTTTGTCAACTCGGCGGAAAGAAAATGATCCGATGTTTGGTTGGAGTATGGCCGTGCACATAGAAATAATGAGTGAACTCCGACGAAAAATAAGATGAGGGGAAGTTATTTGATTTGTCGCATTCTTACAATTTGGTACATAAAGGAACGAGGACCGTTAAAATCCAAAAATATTTAAATATACGAAAAAGACTTTTCACAACGATTACAATTTTGTTCTTTCTTGCAGCATACGATAACTAATTTAGTGATTTTGTTGCATTTCTTTTCTAGCCAGTATCTGTTGGCGTTTGGGGCTATTTGATTAAGGTTTGCTGTACCGCTTTATCCGAAAAGCGAATAAGCGTGACCTGGCGAAGGAAAAGGCTGGAAAAGAGGTTAGCCAAACTACCGAAAGGACGGAAAAGAAAAGGTCTGGCTGAGGGAATTCCTGTGTATTATCTTACCCTGAAAGACGTCGAGGTATTGAAGATGAGTCTAAGGGCCGTATTTATAGTCGACTCCTTCACCAATACCTAACGAACCCCTCATGAGTAAGCTGCCAGGCGAGTGCTACCTATTGGCATTTATAAACAACTCCCAGCAGTCCTCTGACAAGGAGATGGACTGGTGATATTCCTTTCTGCTAATTGTTTTGGTTCACATGAAATCTTGTATTGATGGCAAAGTTTGCATAGGTATTGTAAATTCTAATAATATTTAAGCTCTTCCTAACAATAAAATCAGTTTCTTGCCAATCCTCATCCATTTTCAGCTCTACATGTATTTATTTTTATGTTTAAACCAAGGTTCCGTTGAGCTCAATGTTCCTGTTAATGACATTTACAACAGTCCAAGGAAGGAATGTATATAAATAAAAAATAACATCAATTTACAATAAAACTATTAAATTTATTATAAAATATCAACTATCACTTCGGAAGCTGTCACTTGTTGAAACTGCATTACTATAATCAAGATAGAAATAGGTTTATGTTTGTGAGGTTGTAGTTATACTTTGTATCTGGTGTGATGTTTCCAACTGTTCATGAATGTTATTTGCATCCTTTGGGTAATTATTTTAAAATATGAGGGAAGAGGTAATTATAGTTTAGAAGGTATTTGAAGAAGGACATTTTGTGAAATTTTAAACCTTCCACGAACCGAGTTCTTGTGTCATAACTTTGAATTTAAAAATTACCTACACCGATGTATCAGTTAGCGTAACGCCACGTATTAACGCCGGTAGTGTAAACTTTAAGTCAATTAAATAAAAAAGTAAGAATAGATATTGCCTCGGTAGCATAAGATGAATGAAGCAGCTGCTTCATCCATCTAATGCTTAACAAGTTTCGATATCTAGATACGGAAACTTGTTACACAAACAATAGAAATGTCGACTTCATAAGACAATATATAGGAGACTTTTCGCCAACTTTCTTCACATTCACAGGTAAATCCTGAATGAATACATTTTCACACGCCCCATTAATGTCAACTGATTCTATCCATGAAGTTTATTATTTGAATAGAATAATTTATTTAGAAAAATTGTTCGTTATTATTATTTTGTTGTATTGTATTGTTCAAAAAATATTTTATATTTATTTCAGTTATGAGTATTTCATAAATAAATGATGAAAATTAAAAACAATTTCAAACGTTTCTAGCAAAATAAAGCATTAAGTTTACAAAAACAATCACAATATACTACTTACGATTCCAAATATTGTAAATACTGCATCTACTAATCTATTGCACTAATTATAATATGAAAATCTATATAAAATTCAGCAATTATATAATGATTCACAAAAAACATAGAACATACACCAACATACACAAGTATATGTAATACACAAGACTACAGAAAGCATTATATATAAAATCAAAAAGTACAACAGCAGATATAAACTTAGATACAATCATTAGCATACCATAGTTAGAGCAATAAATATACAAAATCAACTCAATACAATTTTGACATATATCATAGTATGTACTAAAAGGGATCTGTTATATGTTTTTCAAAATTTTTGAAGCAAACATTTTTTTGATTTCTTTCTTTACGTTGGACATAGTATTTCTTAAATGTATGTTATAAGGTAAGTCATTAAAATAACATAGGTATTACGACATCAAGTCGCTTCCTGCCATACATATTATAATAACTTGGTACATATATTGGGTAAATTTCTAGAAGAGTCCAGTTTGCGTTTTATTTTTCCACTAAATTTAGCCCATTTCCGATGATATTTTCAGGGATGACACTTCAAACATTGCGGCTTCTAGAAATTTACCTATATGGTAAATAGGCCTAATACTGTAATAATACCTTGTGGCATTGCACAGTAAATATTTACTCTTTCTCCATGGTAGCCATCTACGTAAAAGGTTATTTATCACGACTACGACAACGAAAGGCCACAAAGAATCAGCAATCAATAGTAGGAATAACCCGTGCACAACATAAATATATCTCTACTAATAAGTGTAGTAATTGCCAATAAATACAATCTCAAGGAAATCACGTAATAAAACTAATAACTTCACATTTCTTAACGACTGCCCAAGCTGAGGTTTTAAAACATCCATTAGATAGTTTTAAATGCATTAGGATAAAATAAATATATACCGAAAATATTCTGCTGATTTGTACCCTAATTCAAAGAATTTTTGAGGATTTCACAGTCCACTATTTAATTTTATTCATCAATTGTTGAATCTAATCAAGCGAACCGAACAGATTATCCGCCATGTTTGTTGTTTACAAAATTAGTACGCAGTTTTGCCACCACCGGTATCACGCTTTAGGGGTTCGCTGGATCACCCATAGAGTAAGGATGGGGATTCCTTACTCTATGGGATCACCTATCTCGGTTACCCAGCTTTTGACAGCTTGGGAGTCTCTAAGGGGGTTGTAAAGGGTAGAAAGAGGACTATAAATACCGTTTTGGCATTGGGGGACTGCTAGGAGCTGGGAAACTCCCAGGAGTAGACTATAAATACGGCCCTAAGTTAAATCTGAAATGAAGATAGCCTTTATTTTCTGTTGCGAAAGATATGAATTTGGAAGACGCTATTATTTCATCGTACATTTTTTAACGTTTCTGCATTAATTTTAAGGGTTTTAACAAGGATTGGCTGCCTGTGAGAGGTATAAGAGAAAGGGAGAGGATAACTGAAAACAAGATTGATTGCTCTTGTGAGTGAATTGCTGAAGAGATGCAGTTTAGAGAATGGCGAACCAAGGAAAAGTCTGCAGAAATGAGGTAATCTGGTATATTAAGGCCTGATTATAATCTCTTATTCATCCCTCGACGCTTAACAGCAGCATTCTCTTCCAAGAGACCAAAGATAGATTCTGAGTAAGTTTGTGGTTTTTTGTCTTATTTCACGCTCTTTCTTAGTTCTCATGCTTGTCCCCAAGTAGGTTCAACACTTTTAGTTTATTATATTCTATTATTGCTTATGGTCCATTTGGTGATAATCTCTTAAGAACAGAAATATTCATTTCAAAGCAGTTTTACTAATATGCTTTTCTCTTTATGCTTTTTTCTTTCAATTTGTCTTGATCATGATCAGTTCTATTTAGTTTTAATCTTGGTCAATATGATTTCTTAAGCAGTTTTAAGATTTCAGCTTTTCATTTTCTATATCGAGACAGTGGCATCCATGTTTAATCTCTCGTTCTTTTATAATGAGGTTCTATTTTGTCGTTTGAGATTAATCAAACGTTTACTTCTACATCTTTATATTCTAGTTAATCATCCATTTTACGTTATTTTCTGAACACCCTTTAGTTATAAACGCAACTTTTATATAATTTGCTGCTAATGATTACTTAGTATATACAGTATGTATGAAATAGGTGTAGAACTCTGAACAATCCAAGAAAAATATATATTCTTCTTACAATTATTAACCCTAATATTAAGACGCAATGTCTAACGTTACTGGAAGTGTTTTGTCTAACTACCAAATGTAATTAGTTTAAGGCTAAAATTGGGGCAGTTACCTAGCGAGAAAGTTTTAAAGTTTGATTGAAATTCTAATTCCATTTAATTCCTGAGTGGCTAAAAACATTGGCAAGAAAATTTTATTTTTAAATAGTACGAATATTTTAAGTCAAAATGACATAATTTATTCTATTAATATCTTTGCAGAGAGAATGGAAGTATGCGGCGTGCCATAGTTGGTGGACCACCGATTTAAATTATTAAGGTTCAATAATATGGATTTAAACTTTCTTGATAATTTAAGGGAATAATGCAAACTTTTCCTCCGGCGACCTACCCCTCTATTCAAGTTCGGATTATTCTCTTGGTATCTTCAGTAGCCTTTTTATCCATTAGGAATATGTGCTCACGTTATCCAGTTGTTCGTTATATTGGATGTAGCTCATTTAATTGCGATTGTCGAACCATCGTTTCTCTGTTTTCCTATTATTCTTCATGAATCATTCACTTCTATTGTTTGTCTTTCCGTTTTGTATTTTGTCTGACTTGTATTCTTTTGTGTACAATATTTCCGGTCGTTCTAAACTTTTGAATTGTGTAAGTTTTGCTTCGACGGGTACGGACTTATTGTTCTAAAGAAACTTTTAAATACATCCAACAATTCGATTTGCTTTGACGGGCTGGTATCTTTTTACTATATTTCTTACTGTTACTTAAGTGAAGATTGTAATTAACAGTACTGCTTTCATTCAGTCCTCAGTTCTAATTGGATATCAATTTCTCTTTCTAGGTGAATCATCCATTTAACTTGCACTGGAATTAAGTCAGTCAGAAAGTCCAAGTATTGGGAAATCCCTATTTGTATCTTGATGTAGCAGCGTCAGGTAATTGAGAATAAACTCCAAATTCTAATGTACACACCTGGCCAAAATTAACGTAGCACCTACCCAACGATCCCTTTCGGCCACAGGAAGAACTGCCAGAACAGACTTAAAATGGCAACGGTGGTCAGAGAAGAGGATGTTTCTGTGCGATAAGAATCTCGTTAAGAACCGAGTCATGAGATAAGCGCAGAAAATTGCCGATGGATATTGTAGCCGAAAGAAAATACTTTTCATGGCGTAGTGAGGATCCTCGTAGTTCCGCGTGAGTCTAACGAAGGTTCATTACGGCAGGCAGCATGAATATTCGGCTGCAGCACTGATCGAAGATTTTTATTGCAAAGCTATTATTTAAGGTGTGGTCATTGAGAAAAGAAGGGTTGTGGTTATAAAGAAAATATATTTACATTTAAGCGTAAACGAAATTGAGACATAATTTAGAGATAAGCTCTTCTTCTATGCGAATCAAGTATTCTAGCATATCCAAAATGCCGCAGTGAGATATATTTTTAATTAAAAAAAATCGAATACGTTTCATAATCATACACTTAATTATCCTGGTTAGCGTTAGAGTCGCGGAAAAAGAAATATATTCTCGCAACTACTTACAGCACCTTAAATGCAAGGTTTCCGCACAATTGTTTTCACATTTTGTTTCTTTCGATAAAACACATTATCTCATCATCAACGGCTGCGAGAACTCCTGATTGCTCAACGCATAAGAGTAATTTTAAGCAAGTTCTCGTTATAGCCAGCAGTTTTTGCAGAAAACTTACTTCAAGGAAAGCGATTAGCCTATGGTATCAGTGAAGTCCTTATTCGTCTTACGTTAATATTATTTTTTACAGCAATACAGCTTTTATTAGTCAGTAGTAGAGAATTATGGCACTAAAATTATTTACAGTAAAACCCGGTTAAGAGGCTTTTTAGGGGAACAAATGAAAACCGCGTTATAAGCAGGATAGTCTTATTGTAGGGTTACGATTACTCTATATTTCATTTTCCTTGGAATACGAAAAGGAAGGGTTTTCTGACTAATTTTAAATGCGCTCTTTATACCTTAAAGGGAAATGCTCTTTATTTTGCTTCATTTTACACGACCGTTGATAGATATCTATAATATATGTATTATTTAAAATAGATGATATAATATTATTATTACTCTACTATATATTAATAGATACAAAATTATACAGGGTGTCCCAAAAAGTAGTGATAATCGGAAGAACGGGGATAGAGCTCTTCTTGGGCAACATGAATCACCCCTTTTGGTGTCCGCTTTTTATTCATTTGCAACTTACGATTATTTTTCATATTTGAAAAAAACTGTGATTTTCAAGAAAATTTTTCCACTAACAACGTGAAAAATTGAGATAGAGTTTATTTTTACTTTCTCCATATACGAAGTATAGAGAAAGTAATATTCCACATATAATACAATTCCAATTATATTCCTCTATTTTACGTTATTTTTCGCCATTTTATCGAGAAATGATATAAGAAAGCAAAGAAAATAGATAACTTTAGCAAAATTTCAATTTTTTCCTCTATTCTGCCTTAATTTTCGTCAATTTATCGAGATAGGATCGAAAAAAGGAATAAAAACATAATTTTATCGAAATTTCAATTTTTCATTCCCTATATTGCATAATGTTTGTCATTTTATTGAGATATGGTAGAAAAAAGCAACGAAAAAGGATAATTTTAGCAAAATCTCAATTTTTTTCGATATTTTGCCTCAATTTTCGTCATTTTATCGAGATACGATCGAAAAAAAAAGACAAAAACTGATAATTTTATCGAAATTTAGATTTTTCATTCTCTATATCACCTTAATATTTGTCATATTTTCGAGATATGATCAAGAAAACTACGAAAACGGATTATTTTTGCGAAATTTCATTATTTTGTCCTCGATTTTTTCTTGATTTTCTTCATTTTATCGAGATATAGATCGAAAAAAGCAACGAAAATGGATAATTCCACCGAAATTTCAATTTCGTTTCCTCGATTTTGCCTTAATTTCGTCATTTTACCGAGTAATGGTTGAAAAATGCAACGAAAACGGATAATTTCACCGACTTTTCCATTTTTTCCTCCATCTTGCGTTAATTTTCGTCATCTTATCAAAATATGATCAAAAAAATAACAAAAACGCATAATTTTTGGGAAATTTCAATTTTTTTCATCATTTTGCCTTTAAGTTCGTCATTTTATCGAAATATGATCGAAAAAAGCAACGAAAACGGATAATTCTATCATAAATTTCTATTTTTTTCTTCTATTTATCCTTTTTTCGTCATTTTACCTAGATATTTCTGATAAAATTAACGAAAACAGATAATTTTAGCGAAATTTCAATTTTTATCCTATACTGTTTCTAAATTTTCTTCATTTTATCGAGATAGGACCGAAAACGGATAATTTTAGCGAAATTTCAATTCATTTCTCTATTTTAATTTAATTGTCGTAATTTTATCAAGTTATGATCGTAATAAGCAACGAAAATGGATAATTTCACCAAAAATGTAATTTTTTTCCTCTAATTTGCCCTAAGTTTCGTCATTTTACCAAGATATTATTGAAATAAGCAACGAAAACGGATAATATCATCAAAATTCCATGTTTTTCCTCTATTTCACGTTAATTTTCGCACCTTTATCGATGTATGATCGAAAAAAGCAAAGAAAATGGATATTTTAGCGAAATTCCCAGTTTCTTCATCAATTTTGCCTTAATTTCCGCTATTTCATCGTGCTATGATCGAAAAAAGTAACGAAAAAGTAACGATAATTGTAGTGAAATCTCAATTTTTTCCGATATTTTGCCTTAATTTTTGTCATTCTATCGAGATTTGATCGAAAAAAGAATAAAAACTGATAATTTTATCGAAATTTCAATTTTTCATTCTCTATATTGCATAATGTTTGTCATTTCATTGAAATATGGTCGAAAAAAGATACGAAAACGGATCATGTTTGCGAAATTATAATTTTTTTTCAAAAGTTGTCTTAATTTTCGTAATTTTATCGTCATATCTTTGAAAAAAGCTATGAAAAACGATAATTTTAGCGAAATCTCAAATGTTTCCGATATTTTGCCTTAATTTTCGTCATTTTACCGAGATATTACCGATAAAAATAACGAAAACAGATAATTTTTCGCGAAATTTCAATTTTTTTCCTGTACTGTTTCTAAATTTTCTTCAATTTATCGAGATATAAGAAGGAAAATTTAAATTTTTTCCTCTATTTTGCCTTAATTTTCGCCAGATTATATTAATTTTATCGAAATTTCAATTTTTCATTCTCTATATTGCATAATTTTGGTCATTTTATCGAGATATGGTCAAAAAAAGATACGAAAACAGATATTTTTAGCAAAATTTCAAGTTTTTCCTCTATTTTACGTTAATTTTTGTCATTTTATCGAAATATGATCGAAAAAATAACGAAAACGAACAATTATAATAAATTTAAATTTTTTCCTCTATTTTGCCTTAATTTTCGCCAGTTTATATTAATTTTATCGAAATTTTAATTTTTCATCATATATATTGCCTTAATTTTTTTATATTTTATCGAGATATGATCGAATAAACGAACGAAAACGGATAATTTAACCAAAATTTCAATTTTTTTTCTTCTATTTTGCCTTAATTTTCGTCAGCTTATGGGGATATGATCGAATAAAGGAACGAATACGGATAATTTCACCGACTTTTCAATTTTTTTCCTCTATTTTTCCCTAATTTTCGTCATTTTACCAAGATATTATTGAAATAAGCAACGAAAGCGGTTTTTTTCACCGAAATTCCAATTTTATCCTCTATTTTACGTATATTTTCGCCATTTTATCGAGATTTGATCGAAAAAAGCAAAGAAAATTGATATTTATAGCAAAATTTCAATTTTTTTCTCTATTTTTCCTTAATTTTCGTCAGTTTATCAAGATTTGATCGAAATAGGCAACGCAAACGGATAATTTTAGCGCAATCTCAATTTATTTCGTATATTTTGCATTAATTATCCTCATCTATTCGAGATAAGATCGAAAAAGGAAACGAAAACGGATAATTGTAGCGAAATTTCAATTTTTTTCTCTATTTTCCTTAATTTTAGTCATTTTATCGAGACATGATCAAAAAGAGAAAATGGATAAATTTTGCGAGATTCCAAATTCTCATCCGCTATATTTTCTTCATTTTTGTCATATTATCGAGTTATGATCGAAAAAAGTTACGATAAAGGACTAAATTTGCAAAATTTCAATTTTTTTCCTCTATTTTGCCTTAATGTTCGTCATTTTATCGAAATATGATCGAAAAAAGCAACCTAGACTTAGAGAAATCGACCTTGAGTCTTCGACGTTGGGTCACCCACCTCGGGTCATTGACCTCTGTTCATATTCCTCGGGTCATCAACCTCAGGTCATCGACCTCGTATCATCGACCTAGGATCATACGACGTAAGTCATCCCAGAATTGACCTCCTGGAATTGACGTCCCGGAACGACTTCCCGAGGTCCACCTCATGGAAACAACTTCCCGGAGTTGACCTCCCGGAGTCGATGACCGGTCATCGACCCGAGTCATCGACAATGGGTCATCGACCTCGGGCCATCGAACTCGGGTCATCGACTTTCAATCATCGACGTTAGTCATAATTTTTGGGTCATCGACCTCTGGTCATTGACCTCGGGTCATCGACCTCTGGTCATCGACCTCGGGTCATCGACCTCTGGTCATCGACCTCGGGTCATCGACCTCTGGTCATCGACCTCGGGTCATCGACCTCTGGTCATCGACCTCTGGTCATCGACCTCGGGTCATCGACCTCTGGTCATCGACCTCGGGTCATCGACCTCTGGTCATCGACCTCGGGTCATCGACCTCTGGTCATCGACCTCGGGTCATCGACCTCTGGTCATCGACCTCGGGTCATCGACCCCGGCTCATCGACCTATGGTCATCGACCTTGTGTCATCGACCTCCGGTAAATTACCTCGGCTCATCGACCTAGGGTCATCGACCTTGGGTCATCGACCTCCGGTAAATTACCTCGGGTCAATGACCTCGGGTCATCGAACACGGATAATGAACCTCCCGGAGTCAACAACCCGGAGTCTACAACCCGGAGTATAACTGCCGGAGTCCATCTATTTAGTGGACCTATTGGTGTCGAACTCGCATAATCTAACTCCCGGAGTCGACCTCCCAGGGTCAACCTTTTGGAGTCGACCTCCCGGAGTCGACCTCCCGGAGTCGACCTTTTGGAGTCGACCTCCCGGAGTCGATCTGCCGGAGTCAGTCTCTGGTCATCGACCTCGGGTCATTACCTAGAGTCATTGATCTCAGGTCATCGACCTCGGGTCATCGACCCCGGATAATTGACCTCGGGTCATTGATCTCGGGTCATCGAACACGGATAATGAACCTCCCGGAGTCAGCAACCCGGAGTCTACAATCCGGAGTATAACTGCCGGAGTCCATCTCAATTAGTGGACCTATTGGTGTAGAACTCGCATAATCTAACTCCCGGAGTCGACCTGCCAGGGTCAACCTTTTGGAGTCGACCTCCCGGAGTCCATCTCCAGGAGTCGACCTCCCGGAGTCGACCTCCTGGAGTCGACCTGTTGGAGTCGACCTCCCGGAGTCGATCTCTCGGAGTCAATCTCCGGTCATCGACCTCGAGTCATCGATCTTAGGTCATCGACCTCGGGTCATTACCTAGAGTCATTGATCTCAGGTCATCGACCTCGGGTCATCGACACCGGATAATTGACCTCGGGTCATTGACCTCGGGCCTCGACCTCCCGGAGTCGACAACCCGGTGTCCTTCTCCCTTACTCGACCTACTGGTGTCGAGCTCGCATAATCTAACTCCCGGAGTCGACCTCCCGGAATCGTTCTTCCGGAGTTGGCCTCCCGGAGTCGACCTCCCGGAGTCGATATCCTGGAGTCTTACTCCCGGAGACCTTCTCCCTTAGTCGACCTACTGGAGTCGAGCTCCCATAATCTAACTCCCGGAGTCGACCTCCAGGAGTCGGTTTCCCGGAGTCGATCTCCGGCCATCGACTTGAGTCATCGACCATGGGTCATCGACCTCGGTTTATTGACATCGGGTCAACGACCACGAGTCATTGACCTCTGGTAAAGATAATATCGAAAAAAGCGACGAAATCGGATAATTCTAGCGAAATTTCAATCTTATTTCCTCTATTTTGTCTTAATCTTCGTCATTTCATTGAGATATGATTGAAAAAAGTAACGAAATTTGATTATTTAACGAAAATCTGAATTTTTTTTCCTCTACTTTGCCTTAATTTTCGTAATTTTATCGCGATATATGATCGAAATAAGCCACCAAAGAATGATAATTTTACCAAAAATTCTATTTTTTCATCTATTTTGCCTTAATATTCGTCATTTTAAGGAGATATGATCGAGAAAAGCTAACGGAAACGTAAAATTTCACCCTTATTAAATTTTTTCCTTCTATTTTGCCTTTATTTTCGTCATTTTACCAAGATATTATTGAAAAAAGCATCGAAAACGGATAATTTCACTAAAATTCCAATTTTATTGAGATATGATCGAAAAAGGAAAGAAAATGGATAATTTTAGGTAGATTTCAATTTTTCATCCTATATATTGCCTTCATTTTTGTGATTTAATCGAGCTATGATGGATAATGGCAATGAAAACGGATAATTTTACTGAAATCTCAATTATTTCCCCATATTTTGCCTTAATTGCCGAGATTTGATCGAAAAAAAAACAAATCTGATAATTTTATCGAAATTTCAATTTTTATTTTTTATATTGCATAATTTTTGTTATTTTATATAGATATGGTCAAAAAAGATACGAAAACGGATTATTTCTGCAAAATTTTAATTTTTTGTCAACTATTTTGTCTTAATTTTCGTAATTTTAGAGAATTTAGAGAAATCACAATTTTTTCCGATATTTTGCCCTAATTTTCGTCATTTTATCTAGATATGTTCGGAAAAAAACGAAAACTGATAATTTTATAGAAATTTCAACTTTTCATCCTCTATATTGCCTTAATTGTTTTCATTTTATCGAGATATGATCGAAAAAACTACGAAAACGGATTATTTTTTCGAAATGACAATTTTTTGTCCTATATTTTAACTTAATTTTCGTCATTTTATCGAGATATGATCGAGGAAAGCAACGAAAACGGATAATTCCACTGAAATTTTTATATTTTTTCCTCCATTTTGGCTTAATTTTTGTCATTTTATGGAGATGTGATCGAAAATAGCAACGAAAACGGATAAGTCCACCGAAATTTCAATTTTTGTCCTCTATCTTACGTTAATTGTCGTCATTTTATCGAAATATGATCGAAAAAAGAAACGAAAACGGTAAATTTTATGGAAATTTGAATGTTTTTCCTCTATTGTGCCTAAATGTTCGTCATTTTATAGAGATATGATGGGAAACGGTTAGTTAAAGCGAAATTTTAAATTTTTTCCACCATTTTTCCTTAATTTTTGTCATTTCCTTCATTTTTCCCTCTATTTTGCCCTTATTTTCGTAATTTTACCGAGATATTATTAAAATAAGCAACGAAAACGGATAATTTCAACGAAATTCCAATTTTATCCACAATTTTACGTAATTTTTCGCCATTTTATCGACATATGATCGAAAAAAGCAAAGAAAACGGATAATTTTAGCGAAATTTCAATTTTTCATCCTATATATTGCCTTAATATATTGATTTCAACGAGATAATATCAAGAAGAGCAAAGAAAAATGATAATATTAGCAAAATTTAAATTTTTTCCTTTATTTTGCCGTAATTTTCGTCAGTTTATCAAAATTTGGTCGAAAAAACCAAAAAACGGATATTTTATCGAATATTCAATTTTTCATCATATATATTGCCTTATTTTTTGTGAGTTTATCGAGATATGATCGAAAAAAAGAACGAAAACGAATATTTTTTGGGTCATCGACCTCATGTCATCGACCCCGGGTCATCGACCCCGGGTCATCGACCTCTGGTCATCGACCTCGGGTCATCGACCTCGGCTCATTGACCTAGGGTCATCGACCTCCGGTAAATTACCTCGGGTCATTGACCTTGGGTCATCGAACACGGATAATGAACCTCCCGGAGTCAACAACCCGGAAGATAACTGCCGGAGTCTATCTCAATTAGTGGACCTATTGGTGTCGAACTCGCATAATCTAACTCCCGGAGACGACCTCCCAGGGTCAACCTTTTGGAGTCGACCTCCCGGAGTCGACATCCCGGAGTCGACCTCCCGGAGTCGACGTTTTGGCGTCGACCTCCCGGAGTCGATCTCCCGGAGTCAATCTCCGGTAATCGACCTCGGGTCATTACCTAGAGTCATTGATCTCAGGTCATCGACCTCGGGTCATCGACCCCGGATAATTGACCTCGGGTCATCGAACACGGATAATGAACCTCCCGGAGTCAACAACCCGGAGTCTACAACCCGGAGTATAACTACCAGAGTCCATCTCAATTAGTGGACCTATTGGTGTCGAACTCGCATAATCTAACTCCCGGAGTCGACCTTTTGGAGTCGACCTCGAGATATGATCGAAAAAAGGAAAGAAAATGGATAATTTTAGGGAAATTTCAATTTTTCATCCTATATATTGCCTTAATTCTTGTGATTTAATCGAGCTATGATGGATAATGGCAATAAACGGATAATTTTACTGAAATCTCAATTTTTTCCCCATATTTTGCCTTAATTGCCGAGATTTGATCGAAAAAAAAACAAATCTGATAATTTTATCGAAATTTCAATTTTTCATTTTTTATATTGCATAATTTTGTTATTTTATATAGAAATGGTCATAAGAGATACGAAAACGGATTATTTCTTCGAAATTTTAATTTTTTGTCAACTATTTTGTCTTAATTTTCGTAATTTTAGAGAATTTAGAGAAATCACAATTTTTTCCGATATTTTGCCCTAATTTTCGTCATTTTATCTAGATATGTTCGAAAAAAAACGAAAACTGATAATTTTATTGAAATTTCAACTTTTCATCCTCTATATTGCCTTAATTTTTTCCATTTTATCGAGATATGATCGAAAAAAGCTACGAAAGCGGATTATTTTTCCGAAATTACAATTTTTTGTCCTCTATTTTAACTTAATTTTCGTCATTTTATCGAGATATGATCCAAGAAAGCAACGAAAACGGATAATTCCACTGAAATTTTTATATTTTTTCCTCCATTTTGGCTTAATTTTTGTCATTTTATGGAGATGTGATCGAAAATAGCAACGAAAACGGATAAGTCCACCGAAATTTCAATTTTTGTCCTCTATCTTACGTTAATTGTCGTCATTTTATCGAAATATGATCGAAAAAAGAAACGAAAACGGTAAATTTTATGGAAATTTGAATGTTTTTCCTCTATTGTGCCTAAATGTTCGTCATTTTATAGAGATATGATGGGAAACGGTTAGTTTAAGCGAAATTTCAACTTTTTTTCACCATTTTTCCTTAATGCTTGTCATTTCCTTCATTTTTCCCTCTATTTTGCCCTTATTTTCGTAATTTTACCGAGATATTATTAAAATAAGCAACGAAAACGGATAATTTCAACGAAATTCCAATTTTATCCACAATTTTACGTTAATTTTCGCCATTTTATCGACATATGATCGAAAAAAGCAAAGAAAATTGATAATTTTAGCAAAATTTAAATTTTTTCCTTTATTTTGCCGTAATTTTCGTCAGTTTATCAAGATTTGGTCGAAAAAACCAAAAAACAGATATTTTAGCGAATTTTCAATTTTTCATCATATATATTGCCTTATTTTTTGTGATTTTATCGAGATATGATCGAAAAAAGAACGAAAACGAATATATTTTGCTAAACTTCAATTCTTTCCACTATTTTGGCTTAATTAACGTTATTTTGCAAGATATGATCGAGAAAAGCAACGAATACAAATAATTTCACCAAGATTTCAATTTTTTTCCTCAATTTAGCCTAAATAATCGTCATTTTATCCATAAATTATGGAAAAACGCAACGAATTCAGATAATTTCACTGGAATTTGAATCTTATTAACCCTCTCATGCCTTAATTCTCGTATTTTTATCAAAATATGATCGAAAAAAGCAACGAAAACGGTTAACTTTAGGGAAATATGAAATGTTTCCTCTATTATATCTAAATGTTCGTCATTTTATCGAGATATGATGGGAAACGGTTAGTTTTAGCGAAATTTCAACTTTTTTCCACTATTTTTCCTTAATTTTCGTCATTTTATCGAATTATGATCGAAAAAGCAAAAAAAATGGATAATTTCACCTAAAATTTCATTTTTTCCCTCTATTTTTCCCTTATTTTCGTCATTTTACCAAGTTATGATTGAAAAAAGCAACGAAAACGGATAATTTCACCGAATTTTTTTTCCTCCATCTTGCGTTAATTTCCATCATTTTATCGAAATATAATCGAAAAAAATAACGAAAAAGGATAATTTTTGGGAAATTTAATTTTTTTCCTCAATTTTTCCTTAAAGATCGTCATTTTATCGAAATATACTCGAAAAAAGCAATGAAAACAGATAATTCTATCATAAATTTCAATTTGTTTCCTCTTTTATCCTTTTTTCTTCATTTTACCGAGATATTACTGATAAAAATAACGAAAACAGATAATTTTAGCGAAATTTAAATTTTTTTCTTCTACTGTTTCTAAATTTTCTTCAATTTATCGAGATATGACCGAAAACGGATAATTTTAGCAAAATTCCGATTTATTTCTCTATTTTGCTTTAATTGTCGTAAGTTTATCGAGTAATAATTGAAATAAGAGACGAAAACGGATAATTTCACCAAAATTCCAATTTTTCCTGTATTTCACGTAAATTTTCGCCATTTTATCGAGATATGATCGAAAAAAGAATAAAAACTAATAATTTAATCGAAATTTTAATTTTTCATTCCCTATATTGCATAATGTTTGTCATTTTATTGAGATATGGTCGCAAAAGAAACAAAAAATGATAATTTTAGCAAAATCTCAATTTGTTAACGGTATTTTGCCTCAATTTTCGTCATTTTATCGAGATACGATCGAAAAAAAAAAACAAAAACTGATAATTTTATCGAAATTTAGATTTTTCATTCTCTAAATTACCTTAATATTTGTCATATTTTCGAGATATGATCAAGAAAACTACGAAAACAGATTATTTTTGCGAAATTTCAATATTTTAACCTCGATTTTTTCTTGATTTTCTTCATTTTATCGAGATATAGATCGAGAAAATGGATAATTCCACCAAAATTTCAATTTCGTTTCCTCGATTTTGCCTTAATTTCGTCATTTTACCGAGTTATGATTGAAAAAAGCAACGAAAACGGATAATTTCACCGACTTTTCAATTTTTTTCCTCCATCTTGCGTTTATTTTCGTCCTCTTATCAAAATATGATCAAAACAAATAACGAAATTGGATAATGTTTGGGAAATTTCAATTTTTTTATCATTTTGCCTTAAAGTTCATCATTTTATCGAAATATGATCGAAAAAAGCAACGAAAACGGATAATTTTTTTCATAAATTTCTATTTTTTTCTTCTATTTATCCTTTTTTCGTCATTTTACCTAGATATTTCTGATAAAAATTACGAAAACAGATAATTTTAGCGAAATTTCAATTTTTATCCTATACTGTTTCTAAATTTTCTTCATTTTATCGAGATGGGACCGAAAACGGATAATTTTAGCGAAATTTCAATTCATTTCTCTATTTTACTTTAATTGTCGTAATTATATCAAGTAATGATCGTAATAAGCAACGAAAATGGATAATTTCACCAAAAATGTAATTTTTTTCCTCTATTTTGCCCTAATTTTCGTCATTTTACCAAGATATTATTGAAATAAGCAACGAAAACGGATAATATCACCAAAATTCCATGTTTTTCCTCTATTTCACGTTAATTTTCGCACCTTTATCGATGTATGATCGAAAAAAGCAAAGAAAATGGATATTTTAGCGAAATTCCCAGTTTCTTCATCTATTTTGCCTCAATTTCCGCTATTATATCGTCCTATGATCGAAAAAAGTAACGAAAAAGTAACGATAATTGTAGTGAAATCTCAATTTTTTCCGATATTTTGCTTTAATTTTTGTCATTCTATCGAGATTTGATCGAGAAAAGAATAAAAACTGATAATTTTATCGAAATTTCAATTTTTCATTCTCTATATTGCATAATTTTGGTCATTTTATCGAGATATGGTCAAAAAAAGATACGAATACAGATATTTTTAGCAAAATTTCAAGTTTTTCCTCTATTTTACGTTAATTTTTGTCATTTTATCGAAATATGATCGAAAAAATAACGAAAACGAACAATTATAATAAATTTAAATTTTTTCCTCTATTTTGCCTTAATTTTCGCCAGTTTATATTAATTTTATCGAAATTTCAATTTTTCATCATATATATTGCCTTAATTTTTTTATATTTTATCGTGATATGATCGAATAAACGAACGAAAACGGATAATTTAACCAAAATTTCAATTTTTTTTCTTCTATTTTGCCTTAATTTTCGTCAGCTTATGGGGATATGATCGAATAAAGGAACGAATACGGATAATTTCACCGACTTTTCAATTTTTTTCCTCTATTTTTCCCTAATTTTCGTCATTTTACCAAGATATTATTGAAATAAGCAACGAAAGCGGTTTTTTTCACCGAAATTCCAATTTTATCCTCTATTTTACGTATATTTTCGCCATTTTATCGAGATTTGATCGAAAAAAGCAAAGAAAATTGATATTTATAGCAAAATTTCAATTTTTTTCTCTATTTTTCCTTAATTTTCGTCAGTTTATCAAGATTTGATCGAAATAGGCAACGCAAACGGATAATTTTAGCGCAATCTCAATTTATTTCGTATATTTTGCATTAATTATCCTCATTTATTCGAGATAAGATCGAAAAAGGAAACGAAAACGGATAATTGTAGCGAAATTTCAATTTTTTTCTCTATTTTCCTTAATTTTAGTCATTTTATCGAGACATGATCAAAAAGAGAAAATGGATAAATTTTGCGAGATTCCAAATTCTCATCCGCTATATTTTCTTCATTTTTGTCATATTATCGAGTTATGATCGAAAAAAGTTACGATAAAGGACTAAATTTGCAAAATTTCAATTTTTTTCCTCTATTTTGCCTTAATGTTCGTCATTTTATCGAAATATGATCGAAAAAAGCAACCTAGACTTAGAGAAATCGACCTTGAGTCTTCGACGTTGGGTCACCCACCTCGGGTCATTGACCTCTGTTCATATTCCTCGGGTCATCAACCTCAGGTCATCGACCTCGTATCATCGACCTAGGATCATACGACGTAAGTCATCCCAGAATTGACCTCCTGGAATTGACGTCCCGGAACGACTTCCCGAGGTCCACCTCATGGAAACAACTTCCCGGAGTTGACCTCCCGGAGTCGATGACCGGTCATCGACCCGAGTCATCGACAATGGGTCATCGACCTCGGGCCATCGAACTCGGGTCATCGACTTTCAATCATCGACGTTAGTCATAATTTTTGGGTCATCGACCTCTGGTCATCGACCTCGGGTCATCGACCTCTGGTCATTGACCTCGGGTCATCGACCTCTGGTCATCGAACTCGGGTCATCGACCTCTGGTCATCGACCTCGGGTCATCGACCTCTGGTCATCGACCTCGGGTCATCGACCTCGGCTCATCGACCTATGGTCATCGACCTTGGGTCATCGACCTCCGGTAAATTTCCTCGGCTCATCGACCTAGGGTATTCGACCTTGGGTCATCGACCTCCGGTAAATTACCTCGGGTCATTGACCTCGGGTCATCGAACACGGATAATGAACCTCCCGGAGTCAACAACCCGGAGTCTACAACCTGGAGTATAACTGCCGGAGTCCATCTATTTAGTGGACCTATTGGTGTCGAACTCGCATAATCTAACTCCCGGAGTCGACCTCCCAGGGTCGACCTTTTGGAGTCGACCTCCCGGAGTCGACCTCCCGGAGTCGACGTTTTGGCGTCGACCTCCCGGAGTCGATCTCCCGGAGTCAATCTCCGGTAATCGACCTCGGGTCATTACCTAGAGTCATTGATCTCAGGTCATCGACCTCGGGTCATCGACCCCGGATAATTGACCTCGGGTCATCGAACACGGATAATGAACTTCCCGGAGTCAACAACCCGGAGTCTACAACCCGGAGTATAACTACCAGAGTCCATCTCAATTAGTGGACCTATTGGTGTCGAACTCGCATAATCTAACTCCCGGAGTCGACCTTTTGGAGTCGACCTCGAGATATGATCGAAAAAAGGAAAGAAAATGGATAATTTTAGGGAAATTTCAATTTTTCATCCTATATATTGCCTTAATTCTTGTGATTTAATCGAGCTATGATGGATAATGGCAATAAACGGATAATTTTACTGAAATCTCAATTTTTTCCCCATATTTTGCCTTAATTGCCGAGATTTGATCGAAAAAAAAACAAATCTGATAATTTTATCGAAATTTCAATTTTTCATTTTTTATATTGCATAATTTTGTTATTTTATATAGAAATGGTCATAAGAGATACGAAAACGGATTATTTCTTCGAAATTTTAATTTTTTGTCAACTATTTTGTCTTAATTTTCGTAATTTTAGAGAATTTAGAGAAATCACAATTTTTTCCGATATTTTGCCCTAATTTTCGTCATTTTATCTAGATATGTTCGAAAAAAAACGAAAACTGATAATTTTATTGAAATTTCAACTTTTCATCCTCTATATTGCCTTAATTTTTTCCATTTTATCGAGATATGATCGAAAAAAGCTACGAAAGCGGATTATTTTTCCGAAATTACAATTTTTTGTCCTCTATTTTAACTTAATTTTCGTCATTTTATCGAGATATGATCCAAGAAAGCAACGAAAACGGATAATTCCACTGAAATTTTTATATTTTTTCCTCCATTTTGGCTTAATTTTTGTCATTTTATGGAGATGTGATCGAAAATAGCAACGAAAACGGATAAGTCCACCGAAATTTCAATTTTTGTCCTCTATCTTACGTTAATTGTCGTCATTTTATCGAAATATGATCGAAAAAAGAAACGAAAACGGTAAATTTTATGGAAATTTGAATGTTTTTCCTCTATTGTGCCTAAATGTTCGTCATTTTATAGAGATATGATGGGAAACGGTTAGTTTAAGCGAAATTTCAACTTTTTTTCACCATTTTTCCTTAATGCTTGTCATTTCCTTCATTTTTCCCTCTATTTTGCCCTTATTTTCGTAATTTTACCGAGATATTATTAAAATAAGCAACGAAAACGGATAATTTCAACGAAATTCCAATTTTATCCACAATTTTACGTTAATTTTCGCCATTTTATCGACATATGATCGAAAAAAGCAAAGAAAATTGATAATTTTAGCAAAATTTAAATTTTTTCCTTTATTTTGCCGTAATTTTCGTCAGTTTATCAAGATTTGGTCGAAAAAACCAAAAAACGGATATTTTAGCGAATTTTCAATTTTTCATCATATATATTGCCTTATTTTTTGTGAGTTTATCGAGATATGATCGAAAAAAGAACGAAAACGAATATATTTTGCTAAACTTCAATTCTTTCCACTATTTTGGCTTAATTAACGTTATTTTGCAAGATATGATCGAGAAAAGCAACGAATACAAATAATTTCACCAAGATTTCAATTTTTTTCCTCAATTTAGCCTAAATAATCGTCATTTTATCCATAAATTATGGAAAAACGCAACGAATTCAGATAATTTCACTGGAATTTGAATCTTATTAACCCTCTCATGCCTTAATTCTCGTATTTTTATCAAAATATGATCGAAAAAAGCAACGAAAACGGTTAACTTTAGGGAAATATGAAATGTTTCCTCTATTATATCTAAATGTTCGTCATTTTATCGAGATATGATGGGAAACGGTTAGTTTTAGCGAAATTTCAACTTTTTTCCACTATTTTTCCTTAATTTTCGTCATTTTATCGAATTATGATCGAAAAAGCAAAAAAAATGGATAATTTCACCTAAAATTTCATTTTTTCCCTCTATTTTTCCCTTATTTTCGTCATTTTACCAAGTTATGATTGAAAAAAGCAACGAAAACGGATAATTTCACCGAATTTTTTTTCCTCCATCTTGCGTTAATTTCCATCATTTTATCGAAATATAATCGAAAAAAATAACGAAAAAGGATAATTTTTGGGAAATTTAATTTTTTTCCTCAATTTTTCCTTAAAGATCGTCATTTTATCGAAATATACTCGAAAAAAGCAATGAAAACAGATAATTCTATCATAAATTTCAATTTGTTTCCTCTTTTATCCTTTTTTCTTCATTTTACCGAGATATTACTGATGAAAATAACAAAAACAGATAATTTTAGCGAAATTTAAATTTTTTTCTTCTACTGTTTCTAAATTTTCTTCAATTTATCGAGATATGACCGAAAACGGATAATTTTAGCAAAATTCCGATTTATTTCTCTATTTTGCTTTAATTGTCGTAAGTTTATCGAGTAATAATTGAAATAAGAGACGAAAACGGATAATTTCACCAAAATTCCAATTTTTCCTGTATTTCACGTAAATTTTCGCCATTTTATCGAGATATGATCGAAAAAAGAATAAAAACTAATAATTTAATCGAAATTTTAATTTTTCATTCCCTATATTGCATAATGTTTGTCATTTTATTGAGATATGGTCGCAAAAGAAACAAAAAATGATAATTTTAGCAAAATCTCAATTTGTTAACGGTATTTTGCCTCAATTTTCGTCATTTTATCGAGATACGATCGAAAAAAAAAACAAAAACTGATAATTTTATCGAAATTTAGATTTTTCATTCTCTAAATTACCTTAATATTTGTCATATTTTCGAGATATGATCAAGAAAACTACGAAAACAGATTATTTTTGCGAAATTTCAATATTTTAACCTCGATTTTTTCTTGATTTTCTTCATTTTATCGAGATATAGATCGAGAAAATGGATAATTCCACCAAAATTTCAATTTCGTTTCCTCGATTTTGCCTTAATTTCGTCATTTTACCGAGTTATGATTGAAAAAAGCAACGAAAACGGATAATTTCACCGACTTTTCAATTTTTTTCCTCCATCTTGCGTTTATTTTCGTCCTCTTATCAAAATATGATCAAAACAAATAACGAAATTGGATAATGTTTGGGAAATTTCAATTTTTTTATCATTTTGCCTTAAAGTTCATCATTTTATCGAAATATGATCGAAAAAAGCAACGAAAACGGATAATTTTTTTCATAAATTTCTATTTTTTTCTTCTATTTATCCTTTTTTCGTCATTTTACCTAGATATTTCTGATAAAAATTACGAAAACAGATAATTTTAGCGAAATTTCAATTTTTATCCTATACTGTTTCTAAATTTTCTTCATTTTATCGAGATGGGACCGAAAACGGATAATTTTAGCGAAATTTCAATTCATTTCTCTATTTTACTTTAATTGTCGTAATTATATCAAGTAATGATCGTAATAAGCAACGAAAATGGATAATTTCACCAAAAATGTAATTTTTTTCCTCTATTTTGCCCTAATTTTCGTCATTTTACCAAGATATTATTGAAATAAGCAACGAAAACGGATAATATCACCAAAATTCCATGTTTTTCCTCTATTTCACGTTAATTTTCGCACCTTTATCGATGTATGATCGAAAAAAGCAAAGAAAATGGATATTTTAGCGAAATTCCCAGTTTCTTCATCTATTTTGCCTCAATTTCCGCTATTATATCGTCCTATGATCGAAAAAAGTAACGAAAAAGTAACGATAATTGTAGTGAAATCTCAATTTTTTCCGATATTTTGCTTTAATTTTTGTCATTCTATCGAGATTTGATCGAAAAAAGAATAAAAACTGATAATTTTATCGAAATTTCAATTTTTCATTCTCTATATTGCATAATTTTGGTCATTTTATCGAGATATGGTCAAAAAAAGATACGAATACAGATATTTTTAGCAAAATTTCAAGTTTTTCCTCTATTTTACGTTAATTTTTGTCATTTTATCGAAATATGATCGAAAAAATAACGAAAACGAACAATTATAATAAATTTAAATTTTTTCCTCTATTTTGCCTTAATTTTCGCCAGTTTATATTAATTTTATCGAAATTTCAATTTTTCATCATATATATTGCCTTAATTTTTTTATATTTTATCGAGATATGATCGAATAAACGAACGAAAACGGATAATTTAACCAAAATTTCAATTTTTTTTCTTCTATTTTGCCTTAATTTTCGTCAGCTTATGGGGATATGATCGAATAAAGGAACGAATACGGATAATTTCACCGACTTTTCAATTTTTTTCCTCTATTTTTCCCTAATTTTCGTCATTTTACCAAGATATTATTGAAATAAGCAACGAAAGCGGTTTTTTTCACCGAAATTCCAATTTTATCCTCTATTTTACGTATATTTTCGCCATTTTATCGAGATTTGATCGAAAAAAGCAAAGAAAATTGATATTTATAGCAAAATTTCAATTTTTTTCTCTATTTTTCCTTAATTTTCGTCAGTTTATCAAGATTTGATCGAAATAGGCAACGCAAACGGATAATTTTAGCGCAATCTCAATTTATTTCGTATATTTTGCATTAATTATCCTCATTTATTCGAGATAAGATCGAAAAAGGAAACGAAAACGGATAATTGTAGCGAAATTTCAATTTTTTTCTCTATTTTCCTTAATTTTAGTCATTTTATCGAGACATGATCAAAAAGAGAAAATGGATAAATTTTGCGAGATTCCAAATTCTCATCCGCTATATTTTCTTCATTTTTGTCATATTATCGAGTTATGATCGAAAAAAGTTACGATAAAGGACTAAATTTGCAAAATTTCAATTTTTTTCCTCTATTTTGCCTTAATGTTCGTCATTTTATCGAAATATGATCGAAAAAAGCAACCTAGACTTAGAGAAATCGACCTTGAGTCTTCGACGTTGGGTCACCCACCTCGGGTCATTGACCTCTGTTCATATTCCTCGGGTCATCAACCTCAGGTCATCGACCTCGTATCATCGACCTAGGATCATACGACGTAAGTCATCCCAGAATTGACCTCCTGGAATTGACGTCCCGGAACGACTTCCCGAGGTCCACCTCATGGAAACAACTTCCCGGAGTTGACCTCCCGGAGTCGATGACCGGTCATCGACCCGAGTCATCGACAATGGGTCATCGACCTCGGGCCATCGAACTCGGGTCATCGACTTTCAATCATCGACGTTAGTCATAATTTTTGGGTCATCGACCTCTGGTCATCGACCTCGGGTCATCGACCTCTGGTCATTGACCTCGGGTCATCGACCTCTGGTCATCGAACTCGGGTCATCGACCTCTGGTCATCGACCTCGGGTCATCGACCTCTGGTCATCGACCTCGGGTCATCGACCTCGGCTCATCGACCTATGGTCATCGACCTTGGGTCATCGACCTCCGGTAAATTTCCTCGGCTCATCGACCTAGGGTATTCGACCTTGGGTCATCGACCTCCGGTAAATTACCTCGGGTCATTGACCTCGGGTCATCGAACACGGATAATGAACCTCCCGGAGTCAACAACCCGGAGTCTACAACCTGGAGTATAACTGCCGGAGTCCATCTATTTAGTGGACCTATTGGTGTCGAACTCGCATAATCTAACTCCCGGAGTCGACCTCCCAGGGTCGACCTTTTGGAGTCGACCTCCCGGAGTCGACCTCCCGGAGTCGACCTCCTGAAGTCGACCTTTTGGAGTCGACCTCCCGGAGTCAATCTCCCGGAGTCAATCTCCAGTCATCGACCTCGAGTCATCGATCTTGGGTCATCGACCTCGGGTCATTACCTAGAGTCATTGATCTCAGTTTATCGACCTCGGGTAATCGACCCCGGATAATTGACCTCGGGTCATTGACCTTGGGTCATCGACCTTCCGGAGTCGACAACCCGGTGTCCTTCTCCCTTACTCGACCTTCTGGTGTCGAGCTCGCGTAATCTAACTCCCGGAGTCGACCTCCCGGAATCGTTCTCCCGGAGTTGGCCTCCCGGAGTCGACCTCCCGGAGTCTTCATCCTGGAGTCTTACTCCCGGAGACCTTCTCCCTTAGTCGACCTACTGGAGTCGAGCTCCCATTATCTAACTCCCGGAGTCGACCTCCAGGAGTCGGTTTCCCGGAGTCGATCTCCGGCCATCGACTTGAGTCATCGACCATGGGTCATCGACCTCGGGTTATTGACATCGGGTCAACGACCACGAGTCCTTGACCTCTGGTAAAGATAATATCGAAAAAAGCAACGAAATCGGATAATTCTAGCGAAATTTCAATCTTATTTCCTCTATTTTGTCTTAATCTTCGTCATTTCATTGAGATTTGATTGAAAAAAGTAACGAAATCGGATTATTTAACGAAAATCTGAATTTTTTTTCCTCAACTTTGCCTTAATTTTCGTAATTTTATCGCGATATATGATCGAAATAAGCCACCATAGAATGATAATTTTCCAAAAATTCTATTTTTTCATCTATTTTGCCTTAATATTCGTCATTTTAAGGAGATATGATCGAGAAAAGCTAACGGAAACGTACAATTTCACCCTTATTAAATTTTTTCCTTCTATTTTGCTTTTATTTTCGTCATTTTACCAAGATATTATTGAAAAAAGCATTTTTTTATATTTTATCGAGATATGATCGAATAAACGAACGAAAACGGATAATTTAACCAAAATTTCAATTTTTTTTCTTCTATTTTGCCTTAATTTTCGTCAGCTTATGGGGATATGATCGAATAAAGGAACGAATACGGATAATTTCACCGACTTTTCAATTTTTTTCCTCTATTTTTCCCTAATTTTCGTCATTTTACCAAGATATTATTGAAATAAGCAACGAAAGTGGATTTTTTCTCCGAAATTCCAATTTTATCCTCTATTTTACGCATATTTTCGCCATTTTATCGAGATTTGATCGAAAAAAGCAAAGAAAATTGATATTTATAGCAAAATTTCAATTTTTTCCTCTATTTTTCCTTAATTTTCGTCAGTTTATCAAGATTTGATCGAAATAAGCAACGCAAACGGATAATTTTAGCGCAATCTCAAATTATTTCGTATATTTTGCATTAATTATCCTCATTTATTCGAGATAAGATCGAAAAAGGAAACGAAAACGGATAATTTCACTAAAATTCCAATTTTATCGAAATATCATCGAAAAAAGGAAAGAAAATGGATAATTTTAGGGAAATTTCAATTTTTCATCCTATTTATTGCCTTAATTTTTGTGATTTAATCGAGCTATGATGGATAAAGGCAATGAAAACGGATAATTTTACTGAAATCTCAATTATTTCCCCATATTTTGCCTTAATTGCCGAGATTTGATCGAAAAAAAAAACAAATCTGATAATTTTATCGAAATTTCAATTTTTATTTTTTATATTGCATAATTTTTGTTATTTTATATAGATATGGTCAAAAAGATACGAAAACGGATTATTTCTGCGAAATTTTAATTTTTTGTCAACTATTTTGTCTTAATTTTCGTAATTTTAGAGAATTTAGAGAAATCACAATTTTTTCCGATATTTTGCCCTAATTTTCGTCATTTTATCTAGATAAGTTCGGAAAAAAACGAAAACTGATAATTTTATAGAAATTTCAACTTTTCATCCTCTATATTGCCTTAATTTTTTTCATTTTATCGAGATATGATCGAAAAAACTACGAAAACGGATTATTTTTTCGAAATGACAATTTTTTGTCCTCTATTTTAACTTAATTTTCGTCATTTTATCGAGATATGATCGAGGAAAGCAACGAAAACGGATAATTCCACTGAAATTTTTATATTTTTTCCTCCATTTTGGCTTAATTTTTGTCATTTTATGGAGATGTGATCGAAAAAAGAAACGAAAACGGTACATTTTATGGAAATTTGAATGTTTTTCCTCTATTGTGCCTAAATGTTCGTCATTTTATAGAGATATGATGGGAAACGGTTAGTTTTAGCGAAATTTCAACTTTTTTCCACTATTTTTCCTTAATTTTTGTCATTTTATCGAGTTATGATCGAAAAAACCAACGAAAATGGATAATTTCACCTAAAATTTCATTTTTCCCTCTATATTGCCCTTATTTTCGTAATTTTACCGAGATATTATTAAAATAAGCAACGAAAACGGATAATTTCAACGAAATTCCAATTTTATCCACAATTTTACGTTAATTTTCGCCATTTTATCGACTTATGATCGAAAAAAGCAAAGAAAACGGATAATTTTAGCGAAATTTCAATTTCTCATCCTAAATATTGCCTTAATATATTGATTTTAATGAGATAATATCAAGAAAAGCAAAGAAAATTGATAATTTTAGCAAAATTTAAATTTTTTTCCTTTATTTTGCCGTGATTTTCGTCAGTTTATCAAGATTTGGTCGAAAAAACCAAAAAACGGATCTTTTAGCGAATTTTCAATTTTTCATCATATATATTGCCTTATTTTTTGTGAGTTTATCGAGATATGATCGAAAAAAGAACGAAAACGAATATATTTTGCTAAACTTCAAGTCTTTCCACTATTTTGTCTTAATTAACGTTATTTTGCAAGATATGATCGAGAAAAGCAACGAGTACAAATAATTTCACCAAGATTTCCATTTTTTTCCTCAATTTAGCCTAAATAATCGTCATTTTATCCAGAAATTATGGAAAAACGCAACGAATTCAGATAATTTCACTGGAATTTGAATCTTTTTACTCTATCATGCCTTAATTCCCGTATTTTTATCAAAATATGATCGAAAAAAGCAACGAAAACGGTTAATTTTAGGGAAATATGAAATGTTTCCTCTATTATATCTAAATGTTCGTCATTTTATCGAGATATGATGGGAAACGGTTAGTTTTAGCGAAATTTCAACTTTTTTCCACTATTTTTCCTTAATTTTCGTCATTTTATCGAATTATGATCGAAAAAGCAAAAAAATGGATAATTTCACCTAAAATTTCATTTTTTCCCTCTATCTTTCCCTTATTTTCGTCATTTTACCAAGTTATGATTGAAAAAAGCAACGAAAACGGATAATTTCACCGAATTTTTTTTTCCTCCATCTTACGTTAATTTCCATCATTTTATCGAAATATAATCGAAAAAAATAACGAAAACGGATAATTTTTGGGAAATTTAATTTTTTTCCTCAATTTTTCCTTAAAGATCGTCATTTTATCGAAATATACTCGAAAAAAGCAATGAAAACAGATAATTCTATCATAAATTTCAATTTGTTTCCTCTTTTATCCTTTTTTCTTCATTTTACCGAGATATTACTGATAAAAATAACGAAAACAGATAATTTTAGCGAAATTTCAATTTTTTTCCTCTACTGTTTCTAAATTTTCTTCAATTTATCGAGATATAACCGAAAACGGATAATTTTAGCAAAATTCCGATTTATTTCTCTATTTTGCTTTAATTGTCGTAAGTTTATCGAGTAATAATTGAAATAAGAGACGAAAACGGATAATTTCACCAAAATTCCAATTTTTCCTGTATTTCACGTAAATTTTCGCCATTTTATCGAGATATGATCGAAAAAAGAATAAAAACTTATAATTTTATCGAAATTTTAATTTTTCATTCCCTATATTGCATAATGTTTGTCATTTTATTGAGATATGGTCGCAAAAGCAACAAAAAATGATAATTTTAGCAAAATCTCAATTTTTTAACGATATTTTGCCTCAATTTTCGTCATTTTATCGAGATACGATCGAAAAAAAAAACAAAAACTGATAATTTTATCGAAATTTAGATTTTTCATTCTCTAAATTACCTTAATATTGGTCATATTTTCGAGATATGATCAAGAAAACTACGAAAACAGATTATTTTTGCGAAATTTAAATATTTTAACCTCGATTTTTTCTTGATTTTCTTCATTTTATCGAGATATAGATCGAGAAAATGGATAATTCCGCCAAAATTTCAATTTCGTTTCCTCGATTTTGCCATAATTTCGTCATTTTACCAAGTTATGGTTGAAAAAAGCAACGAAAACGGATAATTTCACCGACTTTTCAATTTTTTTCATCCATCTTGCGTTAATTTTCGTCCTCTTATCAAAATATGATCAAAACAAATAACGGATAATGGATAATAATTGGATAAGGTTTGGGAAATTTCAATTTTTTTATCATTTTGCCTTAAAGTTCATCATTTTATCGAAATATGATCGAAAAAAGCAACGAAAACGGATAATTTTATCATAAATTTCAATTTTTTTCTTCTATTTATCCTTTTTTCGTCATGTTACCTAGATATTTCTGATAAAAATAACGAAAACAGTTAATTTTAGCGAAATTTCAATTTTTATCCTATACTGTTTCTAAATTTTCTTCATTTTATCGAGATAGGACCGAAAACGGATAATTTTAGCGAAATTTCAATTCATTTCTCTATTTTACTTTAATGTCGTAATTTTATCAAGTAATGATCGTAATAAGCAACGAAAATGGATAATTTCACCTAAAATTTCATTTTTTCCCTCTATCTTTCCCTTATTTTCGTCATTTTACCAAGTTATGATTGAAAAAAGCAACGAAAACGGATAATTGCACCGAATTTTTTTTCCTCCATCTTACGTTAATTTCCATCATTTTATCGAAATATAATCGAAAAAAATAACGAAAACGGATAATTTTTGGGAAATTTAATTTTTTTCCTCAATTTTTCCTTAAAGATCGTCATTTTATCGAAATATACTCGAAAAAAGCAATGAAAACAGATAATTCTATCATAAATTTCAATTTGTTTCCTCTTTTATCCTTTTTTCTTCATTTTACCGAGATATTACTGATAAAAATAACGAAAACAGATAATTTTAGCGAAATTTCAATTTTTTTCCTCTACTGTTTCTAAATTTTCTTCAATTTATCGAGATATGACCGAAAACGGATAATTTTAGCAAAATTCCGATTTATTTCTCTATTTTGCTTTAATTGTCGTAAGTTTATCGAGTAATAATTGAAATAAGAGACGAAAACGGATAATTTCACCAAAATTCCAATTTTTCCTGTATTTCACGTAAATTTTCGCCATTTTATCGAGATATGATCGAAAAAAGAATAAAAACTTATAATTTTATCGAAATTTTAATTTTTCTTTCCCTATATTGCATAATGTTTGTCATTTTATTGAGATATGGTCGCAAAAGCAACAAAAAATGATAATTTTAGCAAAATCTCAATTTTTTAACGATATTTTGCCTCAATTTTCGTCATTTTATCGAGATACGATCGAAAAAAAAACAAAAACTGATAATTTTATCGAAATTTAGATTTTTCATTCTCTAAATTACCTTAATATTGGTCATATTTTCGAGATATGATCAAGAAAACTACGAAAACAGATTATTTTTGCGAAATTTCAATATTTTAACCTCGATTTTTTCTTGATTTTCTTCATTTTATCGAGATATAGATCGAGAAAATGGATAATTCCGCCAAAATTTCAATTTCGTTTCCTCGATTTTGCCATAATTTCGTCATTTTACCAAGTTATGGTTGAATAAAGCAACGAAAACGGATAATTTCACCGACTTTTCAATTTTTTTCATCCATCTTGCGTTAATTTTCGTCCTCTTATCAAAATATGATCAAAACAAATAACGGATAATGGATAATAATTGGATAAGGTTTGGGAAATTTCAATTTTTTTATCATTTTGCCTTAAAGTTCATCATTTTATCGAAATATGATCGAAAAAAGCAACGAAAACGGATAATTTTATCATAAATTTCAATTTTTTTCTTCTATTTATCCTTTTTTCGTCATGTTACCTAGATATTTCTGATAAAAATAACGAAAACAGTTAATTTTAGCGAAATTTCAATTTTTATCCTATACTGTTTCTAAATTTTCTTCATTTTATCGAGATAGGACCGAAAACGGATAATTTTAGCGAAATTTCAATTCATTTCTCTATTTTACTTTAATGTCGTAATTTTATCAAGTAATGATCGTAATAAGCAACGAAAATGGATAATTTCACCAAAAATGTCATTTTTTTCCTCTATTTTGCCCTAATTTTCGTCATTTTACCAAGATATTATTGAAATAAGCAACGAAAACGGATAATATCACCAAAATTCCATGTTTTTCCTCTATTTCACGTTAATTTTCGCACCTTTATCGATATATGATCGAAAAAAAAGAAGAAAATGGATATTTTAGCGAAATTCCCAGTTTCTTCATCAATTTTGCCTTAATTTCCGCTATTTTATCGTGCTATGATCGAAAAAAGTAACGAAAAAGTAACGATAATTGTAGTGAAATCTCAATTTTTTCCGATATTTTGCCTTAATTTTTGTCATTCTATCGAGATTTGATCGAAAAAAAGAATAAAAACTGATAATTTTATCGAAATTTCAATTTTTCATTCTCTATATTGCATAATGTTTGTCATTTCATTGAAATATGGTCGAAAAAAGATACGAAAACGGATTATGTTTGCGAAATTATAATTTTTTGTCAAAAATTGTCTTAATTTTCGTAATTTTATTGTCATATCTTTGAAAAAAGCAATGAAAAACGATAATTTTAGCGAAATCTCAAATGTTTCCGATATTTTGCCTTAATTTTCGTCATTCTACCGAGATATTACCGATAAAAATAACGAAAACAGATAATTTTTCGCGAAATTTCAATTTTTTTCCTGTACTGTTTCTAAATTTTCTTCATTTTATCGAGATATAAGAAGGAAAATTTAAATTTTTTCCTCTATTTTGCCTTAATTTTTGCCAGTTTATATTAATTTTATCGAAATTTCAATTTTTCCATCTCTATATTGCATAATTTTTGTCATTTTATCGAGATATGGTCGAAAAAAAACGAAAACAGATATTTTTAGCAAAATTTCAATTTTTTCCTCTATTTTACGTTAATATTTGTCATTTTATCGAAATATGATCGAAAAAATAACGAGAACGAACAATTATAATAAATTTAAATTTTTTCCTCTATTTTGCCTTAATTTTCGCCAGTTTATATTAATTTTATCGAAATTTCAATTTTTCATCATATATATTGCCTTAATTTTTTTATATTTTATCGAGATATGATCGAATAAACGAACGAAAACGGATAATTTAACCAAAATTTCAATTTTTTTTCTTCTATTTTGCCTTAATTTTCGTCAGCTTATGGGGATATGATCGAATAAAGGAACGAATACGGATAATTTCACCGACTTTTCAATTTTTTTCCTCTATTTTTCCCTAATTTTCGTCATTTTACCAAGATATTATTGAAATAAGCAACGAAAGTAGATTTTTTCTCCGAAATTCCAATTTTATCCTCTATTTTACGCATATTTTCGCCATTTTATCGAGATTTGATCGAAAAAAGCAAAGAAAATTGATATTTATAGCAAAATTTCAATTTTTTCCTCTATTTTTCCTTAATTTTCGTCAGTTTATCAAGATTTGATCGAAGTAAGCAACGCAAACGGATAATTTTAGCGCAATCTCAAATTATTTCGTATATTTTGCATTAATTATCCTCTTTTTTTCGAGATAAGATCGAAAAAGGAAACGAAAACGGATAATTTCACTAAAATTCCAATTTTATCGAAATATCATCGAAAAAAGGAAAGAAAATGCATAATTTTAGGGAAATTTCAATTTTTCATCCTATATATTGCCTTAATTTTTGTGATTTAATCGAGCTATGATGGATAAAGGCAATGAAAACGGATAATTTTACTGAAATCTCAATTATTTCCCCATATTTTGCCTTAATTGCCGAGATTTGATCGAAAAAAAAACTAATCTGATAATTTTATCGAAATTTCAATTTTTATTTTTTATATTGCATAATTTTTGTTAATTTATATAGATATGGTCAAAAAGATACGAAAACGGATTATTTCTGCGAAATTTTAATTTTTTGTCAACTATTCTGTCTTAATTTTCGTAATTTTAGAGAATTTAGAGAAATCACAATTATTTCCGATATTTTGCCCTAATTTATGTCATTTTATCTAGATATGTTCGGAAAAAAACGAAAACTGATAATTTTATAGAAATTTCAACTTTTCATCCTCTATATTGCCTTAATTTTTTTCATTTTATCGAGATATGATCGAAAAAACTACGAAAACGGATTATTTTTTCGAAATGACAATTTTTTGTCCTATATTTTAACTTAATTTTCGTCATTTTATCGAGATATGATCGAAGAAAGCAACGAAAACGGATAATTCCACTGAAATTTTTATATTTTTTCCTCCATTTTGGCTTAATTTTTGTCATTTTATGGAGATGTGATCGAAAATAGCAACGAAAACGGATAAGTCCACCGAAATTTCAATTTTTGTCCTCTATCTTACGTTAATTGTCGTCATTTTATCGAAATATGATCGAAAAAAGAAACGAAAACGGTAAATTTTATGTAAATTTGAATGTTTTTCCTCTATTGTGCCTAAATGTTCGTCATTTTATAGAGATATGATGGGAAACGGTTAGTTTAAGCGAAATTTCAACTTTTTTTCACCATTTTTCCTTAATGCTTGTCATTTCCTTCATTTTTCCCTCTATTTTGCCCTTATTTTCGTAATTTTACCGAGATATTATTAAAATAAGCAACGAAAACGGATAATTTCAACGAATTTCCAATTTTATCCACAATTTTACGTTAATTTTCGCCATTTTATCGACTTATGATCGAAAAAAGCAAAGAAAACGGATAATTTTAGCGAAATTTCAATTTTTCATCCTAAATATTGCCTTAATATATTGATTTTAACGAGATAATATCAAGAAAAGCAAAGAAAATTGATAATTTTAGCAAAATTTAAATTTTTTTCCTTTATTTTGCCGTGACTTTCGTCAGTTTATCAAGATTTGGTCGAAAAAAACAAAAAACGGATCTTTTAGCGAATTTTCAATTTTTCATCATATATATTGCCTTATTTTTTGTGAGTTTATCGAGATATGATCGAAAAAAGAACGAAAACGAATATATTTTGCTAAACTTCAAGTCTTTCCACTATTTTGTCTTAATTAACGTTATTTTGCAAGATATGATCGAGAAAAGCAACGAGTTCAAATAATTTCACCAAGATTTCCATTTTTTTCCTCAATTTAGCCTAAATAATCGTCATTTTATCCATAAATTATGGAAAAACGCAACGAATTCAGATAATTTCACTGGAATTTGAATCTTTTTACTCTAACATGCCTTAATTCTCGTATTTTTATCAAAATATGATCGAAAAAAGCAACGAAAACGGTTAATTTTAGGGAAATATGAAATGTTTCCTCTATTATATCTAAATGTTCGTCATTTTATCGAGATATGATGGGAAACGGTTAGCTTTAGCGAAATTTCAACTTTTTTCCACTATTTTTCCTTAATTTTCGTCATTTTATCGAGACATGATCGAAAAAGCAAAAAAATGGATAATTTCACCTAAAATTTCATTTTTTCCCTCTATCTTTCCCTTATTTTCGTCATTTTACCAAGTTATGATTGAAAAAAGCAACGAAAACGGATAATTTCACCGAATTTTTTTTTCCTCCATCTTACGTTAATTTCCATCATTTTATCGAAATATAATCGAAAAAAATAACGAAAACGGATAATTTTTGGGAAATTTAATTTTTTTCCTCAATTTTTCCTTAAAGATCGTCATTTTATCGAAATATACTCGAAAAAAGCAATGAAAACAGATAATTCTATCATAAATTTCAATTTGTTTCCTCTTTTATCCTTTTTTCTTCATTTTACCGAGATATTACTGATAAAAATAACGAAAACAGATAATTTTAGCGAAATTTCAATTTTTTTCCTCTACTGTTTCTAAATTTTCTTCAATTTATCGAGATATGACCGAAAACGGATAATTTTAGCAAAATTCCGATTTATTTCTCTATTTTGCTTTAATTGTCGTAAGTTTATTGAGTAATAATTGAAATAAGAGACGAAAACGGATAATTTCACCAAAATTCCAATTTTTCCTGTATTTCACGTAAATTTTCGCCATTTTATCGAGATATGATCGAAAAAAGAATAAGAACTTATAATTTTATCGAAATTTTAATTTTTCATTCCCTATATTGCATAATGTTTGTCATTTTATTGAGATATGGTCGCAAAAGCAACAAAAAATGATAATTTTAGCAAAATCTCAATTTGTTAACGATATTTTGCCTCAATTTTCGTCATTTTATCGAGATACGATCGAAAAAAAAAACAAAAACTGATAATTTTATCGAAATTTAGATTTTTCATTCTCTAAATTACCTTAATATTTGTCATATTTTTGAGATATGATCAAGAAAACTACGAAAACAGATTATTTTTGCGAAATTTCAATATTTTAACCTCGATTTTTTCTTGATTTTCTTCATTTTATCGAGATATAGATCGAGAAAATGGATAATTCCGCCAAAATTTCAATTTCGTTTCCTCGATTTTGCCATAAGTTTCGTCATTTTACCAAGTTATGGTTGAAAAAAGCAACGAAAACGGATAATTTCACCGACTTTTCAATTTTTTTCCTCCATCTTGCGTTAATTTTCGTCCTCTTATCAAAATATGATCAAAACAAATAACGGATAATGGATAATAATTGGATAAGGTTTGGGAAATTTCAATTTTTTTATCATTTTGCCTTAAAGTTCATCATTTTATCGAAATATGATCGAAAAAAGCAACGAAAACGGATAATTTTATCATAAATTTCAATTTTTTTCTTCTATTTATCCTTTTTTCGTCATGTTACCTAGATATTTCTGATAAAAATAACAAAAACAGATAATTTTAGCGAAATTTCAATTTTTATCCTATACTGTTTCTAAATTTTCTTCATTTTATCGAGATAGGACCGAAAACGGATAATTTTAGCGAAATTTCAATTCATTTCTCTATTTTACTTTAATGTCGTAATTTTATCAAGTAATGATCGTAATAAGCAACGAAAATGGATAATTTCACCAAAAATGTCATTTTTTTCCTCTATTTTGCCCTAATTTTCGTCATTTTACCAAGATATTATTGATATAAGCAACGAAAACGGATAATATCACCAAAATTCCATGTTTTTCCTCTATTTCACGTTAATTTTCGCACCTTTATCGATATATGATCGAAAAAAGCAAAGAAAATGGATATTTTAGCGAAATTCCCAGTTTCTTCATCAATTTTGCCTTAATTTCCGCTATTTTATCGTGCTATGATCGAAAAAAGTAACGAAAAAGTAACGATAATTGTAGTGAAATCTCAATTTTTCCCGATATTTTGCCTTAATTTTTGTCATTCTATCGAGATTTGATCGAAAAAAAGAATAAAAACTGATAATTTTATCGAAATTTCAATTTTTCATTCTCTATATTGCATAATGTTTGTCATTTCATTGAAATATGGTCGAAAAAAGATACGAAAACGGATTATGTTTGCGAAATTATAATTTTTTGTCAAAAATTTGTATTAATTTTCGTAATTTTATCGTCATATCTTTGAAAAAAGCAATGAAAAACGATAATTTTAGCGAAATCTCAAATGTTTCCGATATTTTGCCTTAATTTTCGTCATTCTACCGAGATATTACCGATAAAAATAACGAAAACAGATAATTTTTCGCGAAATTTCAATTTTTTTCCTGTACTGTTTCTAAATTTTCTTCATTTTATCGAGATATAAGAAGGAAAATTTAAATTTTTTCCTCTATTTTGCCTTAATTTTCGCCAGTTTATATTAATTTTAACGAAATTTCAATTTTTCCATCTCTATATTGCATTATTATTGTCATTTTATCGAGATATGGTCGAAAAAAACGAAAACAGATATTTTTAGCAAAATTTCAATTTTTTCCTCTATTTTACGTTAATATTTGTCATTTTATCGAAATATGATCGAAAAAATAACGAGAACGAACAATTATAATAAATTTAAATTTCTTCCTCTATTTTGCCTTAATTTTCGCCAGTTTATATTAATTTTATCGAAATTTCAATTTTTCATCATATATATTGCCTTAATTTTTTTATATTTTATCGAGATATGATCGAATAAACGAACGAAAACGGATAATTTAACCAAAATTTCAATTTTTTTTCTTCTATTTTGCCTTAATTTTCGTCAGCTTATGGGGATATGATCGAATAAAGGAACGAATACGGATAATTTCACCGACTTTTCAATTTTTTTCCTCTATTTTTCCCTAATTTTCGTCATTTTACCAAGATATTATTGAAATAAGCAACGAAAGTGGATTTTTTCTCCGAAATTCCAATTTTATCCTCTATTTTACGCATATTTTCGCCATTTTATCGAGATTTGATCGAAAAAAGCAAAGAAAATTGATATTTATAGCAAAATTCCAATTTTTTCCTCTATTTTTCCTTAATTTTCGTCAGTTTATCAAGATTTGATCGAAATAAGCAACGCAAACGGATAATTTTAGCGCAATCTCAAATTATTTGGTATATTTTGCATTAATTATCCTCATTTATTCGAGATAAGATCGAAAAAGGAAACGAAAACGGATAATTGTAGCGAAATTTCAATATTTTCTCTATTTTCCTTAATTTTAGTCATTTTATCGAGACATGATCGAAAAAGCAAAAAAATGGATAATTTCACCTAAAATTTAATTTTTTCCCTCTATTCTTCCCTTATTTTCGTCATTTTACCAAGTTATGATTGAAAAAAGCAACGAAAACGGATAATTTCACCGAAATTTTTTTCCTCCATCTTACGTTAATTTCCATCATTTTATCGAAATATAATCGAAAAAAATAACGAAAACGGATAAGTTTTGGGAAATTTAATTTTTTTCCTCAATTTTTCCTTAAAGATCGTCATTTTATCGAAATATACTCGAAAAAAGCAATGAAAACAGATAATTCTATCATAAATTTCAATTTGTTTCCTCTCTTATCCTTTTTTCTTCATTTTACCGAGATATTACTGATAAAAATAACGAAAACAGATAATTTTAGCGAAATTTCAATTTTTTTCCTCTACTGTTTCTAAATTTTCTTGAATTTATCGAGATATCACCGAAAACGGATAATTTTAGCAAAATTCCGATTTATTTCTCTATTTTGCTTTAATTGTCGTAAGTTTATCGAGTAATAATTGAAATAACAGACGAAAACGGATAATTTCACCAAAATTCCAATTTTTCCTGTATTTCACGTAAATTTTCGCCATTTTATCGAGATATGATCGAAAAAAGAATAAAAACTTATAATTTTATCGAAATTTTAATTTTTCATTCCCTATACTGCATAATGTTTGTCATTTTATTGAGATATGGTCGCAAAAGCAACAAAAAATGATAATTTTAGCAAAATCTCAATTTGTTAACGATATTTTGCCTCAATTTTCGTCATTTTATCGAGATACGATCGAAAAAAAAAACAAAAACTGATAATTTTATCGAAATTTAGATTTTTCATCCTCTAAATTACCTTAATATTTGTCATATTTTCGAGATATGATCAAGAAAACTACGAACACAGATTATTTTTGCGAAATTTCAATATTTTAACCTCGATTTTTTCTTGATTTTCTTCATTTTATCGAGATATAGATTGAGAAAATGGATAATTCGACCAAAATTTCAATTTCGTTTCCTCGATTTTGCCTTAATTTCGTCATTTTACCGAGTTATGGTTGAAAAAAGCAAGGCAAACTGATAATTTCACCGACCTTCCAATTTTTTTCCTCCATCTTGCGTTAATTTTCGTCCTCTTATCAAAATATGATCAAAACAAATAACGAAATTGGATAATGTTTGGGAAATTTCAATTTTTTATCATTTTGCCTTAAAGTTCATCATTTTATCGAAATATGATCGAAAAAAGCAACGAAAACGGATAGTTTTATCATAAATTTCAATTTTTTTCTTTATTTTGCTTTAATTGTCGTAATTTTATCGAGTAATGATCGTAATAAGCAACGAAAATGGATAATTTCACCAAAAATGTCATTTTCTTCCTCTATTTTGCCCTAAGTTTCATCATTTTACCAAGATATTATTGATATAAGCTACGAAAACGGATAATATCACCAAAATTCCATGTTTTTCCTCTATTTCACGTTAATATTCGCACTTTTATCGATATATATTCGAAAAAAACACAGAAAATGGATATTTTAGCGAAATTCTCAGTTTCTTCATCAATTTTGCCTTAATTTCCGCTATTTTATCGTGCTATGATCGAAAAAAGTAACGAAAAAGTAACGATAATTGTAGTAAAATCTCAATTTTTTCCGATATTTTGCCTTAATTTTTGTCATTCTATCGAGATTTAATCGAAAAAAGAATAAAAACTGATAATTTTATCGAAATTTCAATTTTTCATTCTCTATATTGCATAATGTTTGTCATTTCATTGAAATATGGTCGAAAAAAGATACGAAAACGGATTATGTTTGAGAAATTATAATTTTTTGTCAAAAATTGTCTTAATTTTCGTAATTTTATCGTCATATCTTTGATAAAGCAATGAAAAACGATAATTTTAGCGAAATCTCAAATGTTTCCGATATTTTGCCTTAATTTTCGTCATTTTACCGAGATATTACCGATAAAAATAACGACAACAGATAATTTTTCGCGAAATTTCAATTTTTTTCCTGTACTGTTTCTAAATTTTCTTCATTTTATCGAGATATAAGAAGGAAAATTTAAATTTTTTCCTCTATTTTGCCTTAATTTTCATCAGTTTATATTAATTTTATCGAAATTTCAATTTTTCCATCTCTATATTGCATAATTTTTGTCATTTTATCGAGGTCGAAAAAAAAACGAAAACAGATATTTTTAGCAAAATTTCAATTTTTTCCTCTATTTTACGTTAATTTTTGTCATTTTATCGAAATATGATCGAAAAAAATAACGAGAACGAACAATTATAATAAATTTAAATTTTTTCCACTATTTTGCTTTAATTTTTGCCAGTTTATATTAATTTTATCGAAACTTCAATTTTTCATCATATATATTGCCTTAATTTTTTTATATTTTATCGAGATATCATCGAATAAACGTACGAAAACGGATAATTTAACCAAAATTTCAATTTTTTTTCTTCTATTTTGCCTTGATTTTCGTCAGCTTATGGAGATATGATCGAAAAAAGGAACAAAAACGGATAATTTCACAGACTTTTCAATTTTTTTCCTCTATTTTTCCCTAATTTTCGTCATTTTACCAAGATATTATTGAAATAAGCAACGAAAGCGGATTTTATCTCCGAAATTCCAATTTTATCCTCTATTTTTCGTATATTTTCGCCATTTTATCGAGATTTGATCGAAAAAAGCAAAGAAAATTGATATTTATAGCAAAATTTCAATTTTTTCCTCTATTTTTCCTTAATTTTCGTCAGTTTATCAAGATTTGATCGAAATAAGCAACGCAAACGGATAATTTTAGCGCAATCTCAAATTATTTCGTATATTTTGCATTAATTATCCTCATTTATTCGAGATAAGATCGAAAGAGGAACGAAAACGGATAATTGTAGCGAAATTTCAATTTTTTCTCTATTTACCTTAATGTTAGTCATTTTATCGAGACATGATCGAAAAAGAGAAAATGGATAAATTTTGCGAGATTCCAAATTCTCATCCCCTATATTTTCTTCATTTTTGTCATATAATCGAGTTATGATCAAAAAAAGTTACGATAAAGGACTATATATGCAAAATTTCCATTTTTTCCTCTATTTTGCCTTAATGTTCGTCATTTTATCGAAATATGATCGAAAAAAGCAACCTAGACTTAGGGACACCGACCTTGAGTCTTCGACGTTGGGTTACCCACCTCGGGTCATTGACCTCTGTTCATATTCCTCTGGTCATCAACCTCAGGTCATCGATCTCGTATCATCGACCTAGGATCATACGACGTAAGTCATCCCAGAATTGACCTCCTGGAATTGACGTCCCGGAGTCGACATCCCGAGGTCCACCTCATTGAAGCAACTTCCCGGAGTTGACCTCCCGGAGTCGATGACCGGTAATCGACCCGAGTCATCGACAATGGGTCATCGACCTCGGGCCATCGAACTCGGGTCATCGACTTTCAATCATCGACGTTAGTCATCGTTTTTGGGTCATCGACCTCATGTCATCGACCCCGGGTCATCGACCTCATGTCATCGACCCCGGGTCATCGACCCCGGGTCATCGACCTCTGGTCATCGACCTCGGGTCATCTACCTCATGTCATCGACCTCGGGTGTTCAACCTCGGGTCATCGACCTCGGGTCATCGACCTCGGCTCATCGACCTAGGGTCATCGACCTTGGGTCATCGACCTCCGGTAAATTACCTCGGGTTATTGACCTAGGGTCATCGAACACGGATAATATACCTCCCGGAGTCAACAACCCGGAGTCTACAACCCGGAGTATAACTGCCGGAGTCCATCTCAATTAGTGGACCTATTGCTGTCGAACTCGCATAATCTAACTCTATCTTGCCTCTATTTTGCCGTAATTTTCGTCAGTTTATCAAGATTTGGTCGAAAAAAGCAAAAAACGGATATTTTAGCAAAATTTCAATTTTTTATCATATATATTGCCTTATTTCTTGTGAGTTTATCGAGATATGATCGAAAAAAGGCTACGAAAACGGACTAATTTTGCGAAATTACAATTTGTTTTCTCTATTGTGCCTTAATTTTCGTCAGCTTATCGAGATATGATCGAAAAAAGAACGAAAACGAATATATTTAGCTAAACTTCAATTGTTTCCTCTATTTTGGCTTAATTATCGTTATTTTGCAAGATACGATTGAAAAAAGCAACGAATTCAAATAATTTCACCAAGATTTCCTTTTTTTTCCTCAATTTAGCCTAAATAATCGTCATTTTATCCGGAAATTATGGATAAACGCAAAGAATTCAAAAAATTTCACTGGAATTCGAATCTTTTTACTCTAACATGCCTTAATTCTCGTATTTTTATCACAATATTATCGAAAAAAGTGACGAAAACGGTTAGTTTTAGCGAAATTTCAACTTTTTTCCACTATTTTTCCTTAATTTTCGTAATTTTATCGAGTTATGATCGAAAAAGCAACAAAAATGGATAATTTCGCCTAAAATTTCATTTTCCCTCTATTTTTCCCTTATTTTCGTAATTTTACCGAGATATTTTTATAATAAGCAACGAAAACGGATAATTTTGTCGAAAATTATTTTTTTTTCACTTACTTGCCCTTATATTCGTCATTTCACCAAGTTATGATTGAAAAAAGCAACGAAAACGGATAATTTCACCGAAATTTTTTTCCTCCATCTTACGTTAATTTCCGTCATTTTATCGAAATATAATCGAAAAAATAACGAAAACGAATAATTTTTGGGAAATTTAATTTTTTTCCACAATTTTTCTTTAAAGATCGTCATTTTATCGAAATATACTCGAAAAAAGCAATGAAAACTGATAATTCTATCATAAATTTCTATTTGTTTCCTCTTTTATCCTTTTTTCTTCATTTTACCGAGATATTACTGATATAATTTCGTCATTTTACAGAGTTATGGTTGAAAAAAGCAACGAAAACGGATAATTTCACCGACTTTTCAATTTTTTTCCTCCATCTTGCGTTAATTTTCGTCCTCTTATCAAAATATGATCAAAACAAATAACGAAAATGGATAATGTTTGGGAAATTTCAATTTTTTTATCATTTTGCCTTAAAGTTCATCATTTTATCGAAATATGATCGAAAAAAGCAACGAAAAAGGATAATTCTATCATAAATTTGAATTTTTTTCTTCTATTTATCCTTTTCTCGTCATTTTACCAAGATATTTCTGATAAAAATAACGAAAACAGATAATTTTAGAGAAATTTAAATTTTTTCCTCTACTGTTCTAAATTTTCTTCATTTTATCGACATATAAGAAGGAAAATTTAAATTTTTTCCTCTATTTTGCCTTAATTTTCGCCAGTTTATATTAATTTTATTTAAATTTTCATTCTCTATATTGCATAATTTTTTTCATTTTATCGAGATATGGTCGAAAAATGATACGAAAACGGATATTTTTAGCAAAATTTCAATGTTTTCCTCTATTTTAAGTTACTTTTCGTCATTTTATCGAAATATAATCGAAAATATAACCAAAACGAACAATTATAGCGAAATTTCAATCTTTCATCATAAATATTGCCTTAATTGTTTTATATTTTATCAAGATGTGATCGAATAAACGAACGAAAAAGGATAATTTAACTAAAATTTCAATTTTTTTCTTCTATTTTGCCTTAATTTTCGTCAGCTTATGGAGATATGATCGAAAAAAGGAACGAAAACATATATTTTCACGAAGATTTCAATTTTTTTCCTTAATTTAGTCTAAATAATCAACATTTTATCCAGATCTGATCGAAAAACGAACAAATACAGAAAAATTCACTGGAATTTGAATCGTTTTACTTTAATATGCCTTACTTCTCGAATTTTTATCAAAATATGATCGAAAACAGCGACGAAAACGGAGAATTTTAGCGAAATTTCAATTTTTTTCCTCTTATTTTCCCTAATTTTCGTCATTTTACCAAGATATTATTGAAATAAGCAACGAAAACGGATAATTTCACCGAAATTCCAATATTATCCTATATTTTATGTATATTTTCGAAAAAGGAAACGAAAACGGATAATTTTAGTGAAATTTAAATTTTTTTCTCTATTTTCCTTAATTTTAGTCATTTTATCGAAACATGATTGAAAAAGAGAAAAAGGATAATTTTTGCGAAATTCCAAATTCTCATCCCATATATTGCCTTCATTTTTGTCATATTATCGAGTCATGATCGAAAATAGCTACGAAAAAGGACTCTTTTTGCAAAAGTTATCCTAGGATCATACGCCGTAAGTCATCGAAGAATTTACCTCCTGGAATTGAGTCGACTTCCCGAAAACAGCCTCATGGAAGCAACTTCCCGAAGTTTACATCCCGGAGTCGATAACCGGTCATCGACCCTAGTCATCGACAATGGGTCATCGACCTCGGGTCATCGACCTCCAATCATCGACCTTGAGTCATTGACTTCGGGTCATTGACCTCGATTCATTGATCTCAGGTCATCGACCTCAGGTCATCGACCCCGGGTCATCGACCTCTGGTCATCGACATGGGTCGATTCAGTGAACTAGGTTCAGTGACCTCGGGTCATTGACCTCGGGTCGTCGATCTCGCGTCATCGACCTCGGGTCGTCGACCTCGGGTCATCGACCTCGGGTCATGGTCCTCGGGTCATCGACCTCGGGTTATCGACCTCGGGTCATCGCCCTCGCGTCATCGACCTCGGAAGATCAACCTCGGGTGATCGAATTTGGGTCATCGACCTCGGGTCATTGACCTCGGGTCATTGACCTCGGGTCATTGACCTCGGGTCATTGACCTCGGGTCATCGACCTCCCGAAATCAACAACCCGGAGCCTACAACCCGGTTTATAACTCCCGGAGTACTTCTCCATTAGTGGACCTACTGGTGACAAACTCGCATAATCTAACTCCCTGAGTCGACCTCCCGGATTCGTCCTCCATGAGTCGACCTCCCGGAGTCAACCTCCCGGAGTTGACGTCCCGGAGTCGATCTCCCGGAGTCGACCTCCTGGAGTTGACCTTCCGGAGTCAATCTCCCGGAGTCTACCTCCCAGAGTCGACCACCCGGAGTCGATCTCCGGTCATCGACCTCGAGTCATCGGTCTAGGGTCATCGACCTCGGGTCATTACCTCGAGTCATTGATCTCAGGTCATCGACCTCGGGTCATTACCTCGAGTCATTGATCTCAGGTCATCGACCTCGGATCATCGACTCCGGATAATCGACCTCGGGTCATCGACCTCGGGTCATCGACCTCCCGGAGTCGACAACCTGGAGTCCTTCTCCCTTACTCGACCTACTGGTGTCGAGCTCGCATAATCTAACTCCCGGAGTCGACCTCCCGGAATCGTTCTCCTGGAGTCGGCCTCCAGGACTCGACCTCCCGGAGTTGACATCCTGGAGTCTTACTCCCGGACAACTCCCTTAGTTGACCTACCGGAGTCGAGCACCCATTATCTAACTCCCGGAGTCGACATCCAGCAGTCGGTTTCCTGGAGTCGATCTCCGGTCATCGACTTGAGTTATCGACCTTGGGTCATCGACCTCGGGTTATTGACATCGGGTCAACGACCACGAGTCATTGACCTCTGGTCAAGATAATTTCGGAAAAAGCAACGAAATCGGATAATTCTAGCGAAATTTCAATCTTATTTCCTCTATTTTTTGTTAATATTAGTCCTATCATTGAGATATGATTGAAAAAAGGAACGAAATCGGATTATTTAACCAAAATCTGAATTTTTTTCCTCTACTTTGCCTTAATTTTCGTAATTTTATCGTGATATATGATCGAAATAAGCCACCAAAGAATGATAATATTACAAAAAATTCTATTTTTCATCTATTTTGCCTTAATATGCGTGATATAATAGAGAAAAGCTAACGGAAACTTAAAATTTCACCCTTATTAAAATTTTTTTCTCCTATTTTGCCTTTATTTTCGTCATTTCACCAAGATATTATAGAAAAAAGCATCGAAAACGGATAATTTCAAATTTTCATAAATTCTAATTTTATCGATGGAGAAACGCAATGATGGAGAAACGCAATGAAAAACGGATAATTTTAGCGATATTTCAATTTTTTCCTCAATTTTGCCTTAATTCTTGGTATTTTATGGTGATATGTTCGAAAAAAGCAACGAAAAAGGATAATTTTACTGTAATCTCAATTTTTTCCGATATTTTGCCTTTATTTTCGTCATTCTATCGAAATTTGTTGGAAAAAAAAAACAAATCTGATAATTTTATCGAAATCTCAATTTTTCATTCTTCATATAGCATAATTTTTGCTATTTTATATAGATATAGTCGAAAAAGATACGAAAACGGATTATTTCTGCGAAATGTCTACTTTTTGTCAACTATTTTGTCTTAATTTTCGTAATTTTATCGTCATATGTTTGAATAAAGCAATGAAAAACGTTAAATTTAGATAAATCTCAATTTTTTCCGATATTTTGCCCTTACTTTCGTCATTTTATCTAGATTTGTTCGGAAAAAAACGAAAACTGATAATTTTATACAAATTTCAACTTTTCATCCTCTATATTGCCATAATTTTTTTCATTTTTTTGAGATATGATCGAAAAAAGCTACGAAAGCGGAATATTTTTGCGAAATTTCAATATTTTTCCTCTATTTTAACTTAATTTTCGTCATTTTATCGAAATATGATCGAAAAAAATTACGAAACCTGATTATTTTATCGTTTAAATTTTTTCCTCTATTTTGCCTTAATGTTCGTCATTTTATCGAAATATGATCGATAAAAATCAACGGAGACGGTTAATTTTATGGAATTATGAATGTTTTTCCTCTATTGTGCCTAAATGTTCGTCATTTTATCGAGATATGATTGGAAACTGTTAGTTTTAGCGAAATTTCAACTTTTTCCACTATTTTTCCTTAATTTTTGTCATTTTATCGAGTTATGATCGAAAAAACCAACGAAAATGGATAATTTCACCTAAAATTCCAATAATATCCATTATTTTACGTTAAGCTGTGCCATTTTATCGAGATATGAAAGAAGCAAAGAAAATGGATAACATTAGCAAAATTTAATTTTTTTCCTCTATTTTGCCTTAATTTTTGTCAGTTTATCAAGATTTGTTCGAAAAAAGCAAAAAAACGGATAATTTTAGCCAATTTTCAATTTTTCATCATATATATTGCCTTATTTTTTGTTAATTTATTGAGATATGATCGAAGAAAAGCTACGAAAACGGACTATTTTTGCAAAATTTCAATTTTTTTCCTCTATTTTGCCTTAATTTTCGTCAGTTTATGGAGATATGATCGAAAAAAGCTACGAAAACAAGTAGGTAAAATGATAATTTTAATTTCAATTTTTTTCATCATTTTGCCTTAAAGATGGTCATTTTATCGAAATATGATCGAAAAAAGCAACGAAAACGGATAATTCTATCTTAAATTTCAATTTTTTTCCTCTATTTATCCTTTTTTTCGTCATTTTACCTAGGATAATTTTAGCGAAGTTTCAATTTTTATCACATATATTGCCTTAATTTTTTATATTTTATCGAGATATGATCGAAAAAACAAACGTAAACGGATAATTTAACCAAAATTTCAATTTCTTTATTCTATTTTGCCTTAATTTTCGTCAGTTTATGGAGATATGATCGAAAAAAGCTACGAATACAAGTAAATTTAGCGAAACTTTAATTTTTTCCTGTATTTTGCATATATTTACGTTGTTTTATCGAGATATGATCGAAAAAGAAACAAAAACGGATAATTTCACAGAAATTTCAATTATTAACACCTAATTTGACTTAATATTTGTCAATTTATAAAGATTCGATCGAGAGAAGCAGCAGAAACGGATAATATTAGCGTAATATCAATATTTTTCCCTTATTTTGCCTTAAATTTCGTCATTTTATCAAGATATGATATAAAAAAGGAATGAAATCGGTAAATTTTAGCAAAATTTCAATCTTTTTTCCTCTATTTAAAAAATGACGTCGAAAAAAGCAATGAAAAACGATAATTTTAGCGAGATATGATGGGAAACGGTTAGTTTTAGCGAAATTTAAACTTTTTTCAACTATTTTTCCTTAATTGTCGTCATTTCATCGAGTTATGATCGAAAAAAGCAACACAAATGGATTATTTCACCTAAAATTTCCTTTTTTCCCTCTATTTTTCCCTTATTTTCGTAATTTTACCGAGATATTATTAAAATAAGCAACGAACACGGATAATTTTGGCGAAAATAATTTTTTTCTCCTCTCATTTACCCTTATATTCGTAATTTTACCGAGTTATGATTGATAAAAGCAACTAAATGGATAATTTCACCAAAATTTCAATTTGTTTCCTCCATCTTACGTTGATTTCGGTCATTTTATCGAAATATGATCAAAAAAAATAACGAAAACGTATAATTTTTGGGAAATTTAATTTTTTTCCTCAATTTTTCCTAAAAGTTCGTCATTTAATCGAAATATGATCGAAAAAAGCAACGAAAACGGATAATTCTATCATAAATTTCAATTTTTCTCTTCATTTTACCAAGATATTACTGATAAAAATAACGAAAAAAGATAATTTTTACGAAATTTCAATTTTTATCCTATACTGTTTCTAAATTTTCTTCATTTTATCGAGATAGACACAAAAAACGGATAATTTTAGCGAAATTTCAATTTATTTCTCTATTTTGCTTTAATTGTCGTAATTTTATCGAGTAATGATCGAAATAAGCAATAAAAACGGATAATTTCACCAGAAATTTCATTTTTACCCTTTATTTTGTCCTTATTTTCACAATTTAATCGAGCTATTATTGAAATAAGCAGGGAAAACAGATAATTTCACCGAAATTCTAATTTTACCCATTACTTTACGTTAATTTTCGCCATTTTATCGGGATATGATCGAAAAAAGCAACGAAAACGGATAATTGGAGCGAAATTTCAATTTTTCATCCTGTATGAAAACAGATGATTCTATCATAAATTTCAATTTTTTTCCTCTATTTATCCTTTTTTCGTCATTTTACCGAAATATTACTGATAAAAATAACAAAAAAAGATAAATTTAGCGATATTTCAATTTTTTTCCTCAACTGTTTCTAAATTTTCTTCATTTTATCGAGATACGATGGAAAATTTTAATTTTTTCCTCTATTTTGATTTAATTTTCGCCAGTTTATATTAATTTTATCGAAATTTCAGTTTTTCATTTTCTATATTGCATACTTTTTGTCATTTTATCGAGATATGATCGAAAAAATAACGAAAACGAACAATTATAGCGAAATTTCAATTTTTCATCATATAGATTGCCTTAACTTTTTATATTTTATCGAGATATGATCGAAAAAAGACACCAAAAAAAGATAATTTTACAGAAAATTCTATTTTTCATCTATATTGATATTAGTCATTTTAAGGATAAAAAGCATACGAAAAGCATACGAAAACATAAAATTTCACCCCAATTTCAATATTTTTCCTCAATTCTGCCTAAATTTTTGTGATTTCATCGAGATATGATCGAAAATAGCAACGAAAACGGATAATTTTAGCTACATTTCAATCTTTTTCTTCTATTTTGCATTAATTTTCTTCATTTTATCCAGATATGATCGAAAAAAGGAATGAAAATGGATAATATTAGCGAAATCATAATTTTTTCCTCTTTTTTGCCTTAATATTCGTCATTTTTTCGTTATATAATAGAAAAAAGAAACGAAGATGCACAATTTTAGCGAAATTTCAATCTTTTTCCTATATTTTGCAATAATTTTCGTCATTTTATCTAAATATGATTGAAAAAATCAAAAACACGGATAATTTTGGCATAATTTCAATCTTATTTCCTTTATTATGCTTTAATTTCCGTCAACTTATCGAGATATGATGTAAAAAAGCAACGAAAACAAGTAAATTTTGCGAAATTTCAATTTTTTCCTATATATGGCATATATTTACGTTGTGTTATCGGTATATGATCGAAAAAAGCATTAAAAACGGATACATTCACAGAAATCTCAATCTTTTTCTAGTATTTTGCCTTAATTTACGTTGTTTTATCGATATATGATCGAAAAAAGCAACGAAAACGGAAACTTTTAGCGAAGTTTCAATTTCTTATCTCAATTTTGTCTTAATTTCCGTCATTTTATCGAGATATGATCAAAAAAAGCAACCTAGACTCAGGTCATCGACCTCGGGTCATATTCCTCGGTTCAATACCCTCGGGTCATCGACCTCGTATCATTGACCTAGGATCATACACCGCAAGTCATTCCAGAATTGACCTTCTGGTATTGATGTCCCGGAGTCGACTTCCCGAGGTCAACCTCATGGAAGCAACTTCCCGGAGTTGACCTCCGGAGTCGATGACCGATCATCGACCCGAGTAATCGACAATGGGTCATCGACCTCGGGTCATCGACCTCGGGTCATCGACCTCGGGTCATCGACCTCGGGTCATCGACCTCGGGTCATCGACCTTGAGGCATCCACTTCGGGTCATTGACCTCGAGTCATTGATGTCAGGTCATCGACCTCAGGTTATCGAACCTGGGTCATCGACCTCAGGTCATCGTTCTCGGGTCATCGTTCTCGGGTCATCGACCTCGGGTCATCGACCTCGGGTCATAGACCTCGAGTCATAAACCTCGGCTCATCGAACCCCCGGAGTCAACAACCCGGAGTATAACTCCTGGAGTCCTTCTCCATTAGTGGACCTAATGGTGTCGAACTCGCGTAATCTAACTCCCGGAGTCGACCTCCCGGAGTCGACCTCCCGGAGTCGACCTCCCGGAGTTGACCTCCCGGAGTCAACCTCTTAGAGTCGATCTCTAGGAGTCGATCTTCGGTAATCGACCTCGTGTCATCGATCTTGGGTCATTGAAATCGGGTCATTACCTCGAGTCATTGATTTCAGGTCATCGACCTCGGGTCATCGAGCCCGGATAATCGACCTCGGGTCATCAACCTCGGGTCATCGACCTCGGGTCATTGACCTCACGGAATCGAAAACCCGGAGCTCTTCTCCCTTACTGGACCTACTGGTGTCGAGGTCGCATAATCTAACTCCCGGAGTCGATCTCTCGGAATTATTCTCCCAAAGTCGGCTTCCCGGAGTTGACCTCCCGGAGTCGACATCCTTCAGTTTTACTCCCGGAGACACTCTCCCTTAGTCGACCTACCGGATTCGAGCTCTCATTATCTAACTCCCGGAGTCGTTTTCACGGAGTCGATCTACGGTCATCGACTTGAGTCATCGAACTTGGGTCATCGACCTTAGGTCATCGACCTCGAGTCTTCAACCTCTGGTCATCGACCTCCGGTCATATACCTCGGGTCATCGACCTTGGGTCATCGACCTCGGGTAATAGACCTTGGGTCATCGACCTCGGGTCATCGACCTCGGGTATTCGACCTCGGGTCATCGACCTCGGGTCATCGATACCAGGTCATTGACACAGGGTAATTCACCTCGATTCATCGACTTAGGGTCATTGAGCATGAGTCATATACGTAAGTTATCCCAGAGTCGGCTAGCTGAAATGGACGTCCCGGATTCTAACACTCGAAAACGATATCCCGGAGTCGACCTCACACAGTCGACCTTTGGGAGTTAAAATCCCGGAGCCGAACTCCCGGAGTCAACCTCCCGGAGATGACCTCCCGCAGTCGTAATCCCGGAGTCGACTTCCTGTTGTCGACCTCATGCAGTGTAACTCCCGGAGTCTTCCCGGAGTCGACCTCATTTAGTCTAACTCCCGCAGTTTAACTCCCGGAGTCAACCCGGATTCGACCTCCCGGAGTCGATCTCTGGTCATCGACCCCGAGTCTTCGACTTTGGGTCATTGACCTCGGGTAATCGACCTCGGGTCATCGACCTCGGGTTATTGACTTCGGGTCAACGACCACGAGTCATTGACCTCTGGTCAAGATAATATCGAAAGAAGCAACGAAATCGGATAATTCTAGCAAAATTTCAATATTATTTCCTCTATTCTGTCTTAATATTCGTCATTTCATTGAGATATGATTGAAAAAAGTAACGAAATCGGATTATTTACCCAAAATCTGAATTTTTTCTTCTACTTTGCCTTAATTTTCGTAATTTTATCGATATATGATCGAAAAAAGCCACCAAAGAAGGATAATCTTACCAAAAATTCTATTTTTTCATCTATTTTGCCTTAATATTCGTCATTTTAAGGAGATATGATAGAGAATAGTAAACGGAAACGTAAAATTTCACCCTTATTAAAATTGTTTTCCTCCATTTTTTCGTTTATTTTCGTCATTTTACCAAGATATTACTGAAATAAGCATCGAAAATATAATAATTTTACCAAAATTCAAATTTTATCGAGATATGATCGAAAAAAGGTAAGAAAATAGATAATTTTAGGGAAATTTCAATTTTTTCCTCAATTTTGCCATAATTTCCGCTATTTTATCGTGATATGTTCGAAAAAAGCAACGAAAAAGGATAATTTTAGTGAAATCTCAATTTTGTATCAATATTTTGCCTTAATTTTCGTCATTCTATCGAAATTTGATCGAAAAAAAAAAACAAATCTGATAATTTTAATCGAAATTTCAATTTTTCATTCTTTATATTGCATAATTTTTTTAATTTTAATTTTATTGAGATATGGTTGAAAAAGATACGAAAACGGATTACTCCTGATAAATGTAAATTTTATCTCTTTTTTTTCTGAATGTTCGTCATATTATCGAAATATAATCGAAAAAAGTAACGAAAACGGATAATTTTAGGGAAATATGAGTTTTTTTCCTCCCTTGTGCCTAGCTTTTCGTCATTTTATAGAGATTTGATGGGAAACGGTTATTTTTAGCGAAATTTCAATTATTTTCACTATTTTTCCTTAATGTTCGTCATTTAATCGAGTTATGATAGAAAAGTGAGACAAAAACGGATACTTTCACCAGAAATTTCATATTTTTCCCTCTATTTTGCCATTTTTTTCGTAATTTAATCGAGCTATTATTGAAATAAGCAACGAAAACAGATAATTTCACCAAAATTCTAATTTTAACCTCTACTTTACGTTAATTTTCGCCATTTTATCGAGATATGATCGAAAAAAATCAAATAAAATGGATATATATAGCAAAATTTCAATTTTTTCCTTTATTTCCCTTAATTTCAGTCATTTTATCGGGATATGATCGAAAAAAGCAACGAAAACATATGATTTTAGCGAAATTTTAATTTTTCATTCTATATATTGCCTTAATATCAAGAAAATATCAAGAAAAGCAATGAAAACGGATAATTTTAGCGATATTTCAATTTTCGTCCTCTAGTTTGACTTAAATTTCGTCCTTCTATCGACATATGATCGAAAAAAGCATCGAAAAAGGATAATTTTAGCAAAATCTCAATTTTTTCCGATATTTTACCTCAATTTTCGTCATTTTATCGAGATATGATCGAAAAAAACAAAAACTGATAATTTTATCGAAATTTAGATTTTTCATTCTCTATATTGCCTTAATATTTGTCATATTTTCGAGATATGATCAAGAAAACTACGAAAACGGATTAATTTTGCGAAATTTCAATTTTTTGTCCTCGATTGTTTCTTGATTTTCTTCACTTTATCGAGATATAGAACGAAAAAAGCAACGAAATTTGATAATTCCACCGAAATTTCAATTTTTTTTCCTCGATTTTGCCTTAATTTCGTCATTATACCGAGTTATGGTTGATAAAAGCAACGAAAACCGGTGATTCCATCATAAATTTCAATTTTTTTCCTCTATTTATCCTTTTTTCGTCATTTTACGGAGATATTACTGATAAAAATAACGAAAACAGATAATTTTAGCGAAATTTTAATTTTTTTCCTCTACTGTTTCTAAATTTTCTTCATTTTATCGAGATAGAAGAAGAAAATTTTAAATTTTTTCCTCTAATTAGATTTAATTTTCGCCAGTTTATATTAATTTTATCGAAATTTCAATTTTTCATTCTCTATTTTGCATAATTTTTGTTATTTTATCAAGATAAGGTCGAAAATAGATACGAAAACGGATATATTTAGCAAAATTTCAATTTATTCCTCTATTTTACGTGTATTTTCGTAATTTTATCGAAATATGATCGAAAAAATAACGAAAACGAACAATTAAAGCAAAATTTGAAATTTTTTTCATATATATTGCCTTAATTTTTTATATATTATCGAGATATGATCGAATAAACGAACGAAAACGGATAATTTAACCAAAATTTCTATTTTTTTCTTCTATTTTGCCTTAATTTTCGTCAGCTTATGGAGATATGATCGAAAAAAGTACCGAAAATGGATAATTTTAGGGAAATATGAGTTTTTTTCCTCTATTGTGCCTAAATTTTCGTCATTTTATACAGATATGATGGGAAACGGTAATTTTTAGTGAAATTTCAATTATTTTCCACTATTTTTCCTTAATGTTCGTCATTTAATCGAGTTATGATAGAAAAGTGAGACAAAAACGGATAATTTCACCAGAAATTTCATATTTTCCCTCTATTTTGCCCTTATTTTCGTAATTTAATCGAGCCATTATTGAAATAAGCAACGAAAACAGATAATTTCACCGAAATTCTAATTTTACCCCATACTTTTCGTTAATTATCGCCATTTTATCGAGATATGATCGAAAAAAGCAAAGAAAATGGATAACTATAGCAAAATTTCAATTTTTTTCCGATATTTTGCCTCAATTTTCGTATTTTTATCGTGATATGATCAAAAAAAACAAAAACTGATAATTTAATCGAAATATAGATTTTTCATTCTCTATATTGACTTAATATTTGTCATATTTTCGAGATATGATCAAGAAAACTACGAAAACGGATTATTTTGGCGAAATTTCAATTTTTTGTCCTCGATTTTTTCTTGATTTTCTTCATTTTATCGAGATATAGATCGAAAAAAGCAACGAAATTTGATAATTCCACCGAAATTTCAATTTTGTTTCCTCGATTTTGCCTGAATTTCGTCATTTTACCGAGTTATGGTTGATAAAAGCAACGAAAACGGATAATTTCACCCGAATTTTCAATTTTTTTCATCCATCTTGCGTTAATTTTTGTCATCTTATCAACATATGATCAAACAAATAACAAGAACGATTAATTTTGGGGAAATTTCATTTTTTTTCATCAATTTTGCCCAATGTTCGTCATTTTATCGAAATATGATCGAAAAAGCAACGAAAACGGATAATTCTATCATAAATTTCAATTTTTTTCCTCTATTTATCATTTTTTTCGTCATTTTACCGAGATATTACTGATAAAAAAACGAAAACAGATAATTTTAGCGAAATTTCAATTTTTTTCCTCTACTGTTTCTAAATTTTCTTCATTTTATCGAGATATAAGAAGGAAAATTTAAATTTTTTCCTCTATTTTGAGTTAATTTTCGCCAGTTTATATTAATTTTATCGAACTTTCAATTTTTCATTCTCTATATTGCATGATTATTGTCATTTTATCGAGATATGGTCGAAAAAAGATTGGAAAATGGATATTTTTAGCAAAATTTCAATTTTTTCCTCTATATCACGTTGAATTTCGTCATTTTATCGAAATGTTATCGAAAAAATAACGAAAACGAACAATTATAGCGAAATTTCATTTTTTCATAATATATATTGCCTTAATTTTTTTATATTTTATCGAGAAATGATCGAATAAACGAACAAAAACGCATAATTTAACAAAAATTTCAAATTTCTTCTTCTATTATTTCTTTATTTTCGTCAGATTATGGAGATATGATCGGAAAAAGGAAGGAAAATATGAAATTTAACCAAGATTTCAGTTTTTTTCCTCAATTTAGCCTAAATAATCGTCATTTAATCAGGATCTGATCGAAAAACGAACAAATACAGAAAATTTAACTGGAATTTTGTAATTTTTTTCCTCGTTTTGCCCTTATTTCCGTCATTTAACCAAGTTATGATCGAAAAAAACAACGAATACGGATAATTTCACTGATTTTTCTATTATTTTCCTCAATTTTAAGTATATTTTCGCCATTTTATCTAGACATGATCGAAAAAAGCAAAGAAAATTGATATTTATAGCAAAATTTCAATATTTTCCTCTATTTTTCCTTAATTTTCGTCAGTTTATCAAGATTTGATCGAAAAAAGCAACGCAAACGGATAATCTTAGCGCAATCTCAATTTATTTTGCATATTTTGCATTAATTATCCTCATTTATTCGAGATAAGATCGAAAAAGGAAACGCAAACATATAAATTTAGCGAAATTTCAATTTTTTTCTGTGTTTTCCTTAATTTTAGTCATTTTATCGAGACATGATCGAAAAAGAGAAAAAGGATAATTTTTGCGAAATTCCAAATTCTCATCCCCTACATTGCCTTCATTTTTGTCATGTTATCGAGTTATGATCGAAAAAAGCTATGAAAAAGGATAATTTTTGCAAAGTTTCCATTTTTTTCCTCTATTTTGCCTCAATGTTCGTCATTTTATCAAAATATGATCGAAAAAAGCAACCTAAACTTAGAGTCATCGACCTTGAGTCGTCGACGTTGGGACACCCAACTCGGGTCATCGACCTCGGGTCATCGACCTCGTATCTTAGACCTAGGATCACACGCAGTAAGTCATCCCAAAATTGACCTCCTGGAATTGACGTCCCGGAGTCGACTTCCCGAGGTCCACCTCATGGAAGCAACTTCCAAGAGTTGACCTCCCGGAGTCGACGACCGATCATCAACCCGAGTCATCGACCTTGTTTCATTTACTTCGGGTCATTGACCTCGAGTCATTGATCTCAGGTCATCAACCTCAGGCCATCAACCCCGGGTCACCGACCTCTGGTCATCGACCTCTGGTCATCGACCTCGGGTCATTGACCTCGAGTCATCGACCTCGGGTCATTGACCTTGGGTCCTCGACCACGGGTCTTCGACCTCGGGTCATCGACCACGGGTCCTCGACCTCGGGTCCTTGACCTCGGGTCATCGACCTCCCGGATTCAACAACGCGGAGTCTACAACCCGGAGTATAACTCCAGGAGTCCTTCTCCATTAGTGGACCTACTGGTGTTGAACTCGCATAATCTTACTCCCGGAATCGACCTCCCGGAGTCGACCTCCCGGAGTCAACCTCCCGGCGTCGACCTCCCGGAGTCGACCTTCCGGAGTCGATCTCCCGGAGTTGACCTCCCGGAGTCGACCTCCAGTAGTCGACCTCCCGAAGTCGACCTCCAGTAGTCGATCTCCCGGAGTTGATCTATGATCTGGTCATCTACCTCGAGTCATTGATCTTGGGTCATCGACCTTGGGTCATTACCTCGAGTCATTGATATCAGGTCATCGACTTCGGGTCATCGACCCCGGATAATCGACCTCGGGGCATCGACCTCGGGTCATCGACCTCCCGGAGTCGACAACCCGGAGTCATTCTTCCTTACTCGACCTACTGGTATCGAGCTCACATAATCTAACTCCCGGAGTCGACCTCCCGGAATCGTTCTCCCGGAGTCGGCCTCCCTTAGTCGACCTATCGGAGTCGAACTCCCATAATCTAACTCCCGGAGTCGACCTCCAGGTTTCATTCATCCATTTTTTCATCTATTTTGCCTTAATATTCGTCATTTTAAGGAGATATGATAGAGAAAAGCAAACGGAAACGTTAAATTTCACCCTTAATAAAATTTTTTTTACAATTTTGCCTTTATTTTCGTCATTTTACCAAGATATTATGGAAATAAGCATCGAAAACGGATAATTTCACCAATATTCCATTTTATCGAGTTATGATAGAAAAAAGGAAAGAAAATGGATAATTTTAGGGAAATTTCAATTTTTCATCCTATATTGCCTTAATTTTTATGATTTTATCGAGCTATGATGGAGAAAGGCAATGAAAACGGATAATTTTCGCGAAAATTCAATTTTTTCGTCAATTTTGCCTTAATTTCCGCTATTTTATCGTGATATGTTCGAAAAGAGCAACGAAAAAGGAAAATTTTACTGAATTTTCAATTTTTCCGATATTTTGCCTTAATTTTCGTCATTCTATCGAAATTTGATCGAAAAAAAAACAAATCTGATAATTTTATCAAAATTTTAATTTTTCATTCTTTACATTGCATAATATTTGTTATTTTATATAGATATGGTCGAAAAAGGTACGAAAACGGATTATTTCTGCGAATTTTAAATTTTTTGTCAACTTTTTTGTCTTAATTTTCGTAATTGTATCATCATATGTTTGAAAAGAGCAATGAAAAACGATAAATTTAGAGAAATTTCCATTTTTTCCGATATTTTGCCCTATTTTTTGTCATTTTATCGAGATATGTTCGGAAAAAAGAAGACTGATAATTTTATAGAAATTTCAACTTTTCATCCTCTATATTGCCTTAATTTTTTTTTATTTTATCGAAATATGATCGAAGAAAGCAACGAAAGCGGATAATTCCACTGAAATTTTTAAATTTTTTCCTCCATTTTGCCTTAATTTTTTGTTATTTTATGGAGATATGATCGAAAAAAGCAACGAAAACGGATAAGTCCACCGAAATTTCAATTTTTGTCCTCTATCTTAAGTTAATTTTTGCCATTTTATCGAAATATGATCGAAAAAAATTACAAAACTGATTATTTTATCGTTTAAATGTTTTCCTCTATTATGCCTAAATCTTCGTCATTTTATCGAAATATGATCGAAAAAAGCAACGAAAACGGTTAATTTTATGGAAATTTGAATGTTTTCCTCTATTGTGCCTAAATGTTAGTCATTTTATCGAGATGTGATGGGAAACGGTTAGTATTAGCGAAATTTCAACTTTTTTCCACTATTTTTCCTTAATTTTTGTCATTCTATCGAGTTATGATCGAAAAAACCAACGAAAATGGATAATTTCACCTAAAATTTCATTTTTCCCTCTATTTTGCCCTTATTTTCGTAATTTTACCGAGATATTATTAAAATAAGCAACGTAAACGGATAATTTCAACGAAATTCCAATTTTATCCACTATTTTACGTTAATTTTCGCCATTTTATCGACATATGATCGAAAAAAGCATAGAAAACGGATAATTTTAGCGAAATTTCAATTTTTCATCCTATATATTGCCTTAATATATTGATTTTAACGAGATAATATCAAGAAAAGCAATGAAAACGGATAATTTTAGCGATTATTTCAATTCTCGTCCTCTATTTTGACTTAAATTTCGTCCTTCTATCGACATATGATCGAAAAAAGGAACGAAAACGTATAATTTTGGCAAAAACTCAATTTATTTCCGATATTTTGCCTCAATTTTCGTCATTTTATCGAGATATAATCGAAAAAAAAAACAAAAACCGATAATTAAAAAAAAAAAATAGATTTTTCATTCCCTATATTGCCTTTATATTTGTCATATTTTAGAAATATGATCAAGAAAACTACGAAAACGGATTATTTTTGCGAAATTTCAATTTTTTTAACCTCGATTTTTTCTTGATTTTCTTCATTTTATCGAGATATAGATCGAAAAAAGCAACGAAAATTGATAATTTCACCGATTGTTCAAGTTTTTTCCTCGATTTTTCCTTAATGTCGTCATTTAACCGTGTTATGGTGGATAAAAGCAACGCAAACGGATAATTTTACCCGAGTTTTCAATTTTTTTCCTCCATCTTGCGTTAATTTTCGTCATCTTATCAAAATATGAACAAAAAAATAACAATAACGTAAACTGCATGGGGAATTTCAATTTTTTTCATCAATTTTGCCTTAAAGTTCGTCATTTTATCGATAAATATGATCGAAAAAGCAACGAAAACGGATAATTCTATCATAAATTTCAATTTTTTTCCACTATTAATCTTTTTTTCGTCATTTTACCGAGATATTACTGATACAAATAACGAAAACAGATAATCTTAGCGAAATTTCAATTTTTTTCCTCTACTGTTTCTAAATTTTCTTCATTTTATCGAGATATAAGAAGGAAAATTTAAATTTTTTCCTTTATTTTGAATTAATTTTCGCCAGTTTATATTAATTCTATCGAAATATCGATTTTTCATTCTCTATATTGCGTAATTTCTGTCATTTTATCGAGATATGGTCGAAATAAAATACGAAAACGGATATTTTTAGCAAGATTTCAATTTTTTCCTCTATTTTACGTTGATTTTCGTCATTTTATCGAAATATGATCGAAAAAATAACGAAAACGAACAATTATAGCGAAATTTCAATTTTTCATCATATATTTTGCCTTAATTTTTTTATATTTTATCGAGATATGATCGAATAAACGAACGAAAACGGATAATTTAACAAAAATTTCAAATTTTTTCTTATATTATGCCTTTTATTCGTCAGCTTGTGGAGATATGATCGAAAAAAGCAACGAAACGGTTAATTTTATGGAAATTTGAATGTTTTTCCTCAATTTAGCCTAAATAATCGTCATTTTATCCATATCTGATCGAAAAACGAACAAATACAGAAAATATAACTGGAATTTGAATCTTTTTACTCTATTAAGCCTTAATTCTCGTATTTTTATCAAAATATGATAGAGAACAACGACGAAAACGGAGAATTTTAGCGAAATTTCATTTTTTTTCCACTTTTGGCCCTTTTTTTCGTCATTTAACCAAGTTATGATCGAAAAAAGCAACGAATACGGATAATTTCACCGACTTTTCAATTCTTTTTCTCTATTTACGTATATTTTCGCCATTTTATCGAGATATGATCGAAAAAAGAAAAGAAAATTCATATTTATAGCAAAATTTCAATTTTTTTCCTCTATTTTTCCTTAATTTTCGTCAGTTTATCTAGATTTGATCGAAAACAGCAACACAAACGGATAATTTTAGCGCAATCTCAATTTATATCGTATATGTTGCATTAATTATCCTCATTTATTCGAGATAAGATCGAAAAAGGAAACGAAAACGGATAATTTTAGCGAAATTTCCATATGTTTCTCTATTTTCCTTAATTTTAGTCATTTTATCGAGACATGATCGAATAAAAAATCTTATGTGGCCAGCACATGACTTTCTCCATATATAAGATGTAAATATTTATCTACGGCAGTAATTTCGAACTCTATATTCCATCTAAACTTTGAAGATGAGTGATTAATTTATATATTATTATCTTTTACGTCCCAACCATTATAAATAATGCTTTTCAGGACATGTTCGCTGAAAAACGATGAAGTGGCATTTCACCCCAGCGCCCAGAGCGCCTACAACGTACATAATCAGCAACTTCCGATTTATCAGTACTTCACGAATCACTCCTACACAATCAGTGATACAAAAATATGTTTCATACAAAAGTCATAGTAAATTACATTTTCTAAAACTTTTATAAATAAAAGTATATACTTAAATATCATATTTATGGAGATATTTTGAAAAACGGAAATGAGCTTTGAAGAATGAAGCTCAACTTCCGGTTATCTGATTTACTTGAAAAACAAATCAACGACACTAACCAAAATACTATATATGAAATTTGGTGTTGATACAATGAATGGTTTTCATGTTAGAGCGCCCACAAAGTACATAGCAGCTACTTCCGGTTTATCGGTATTTCACGAATTACTCCAAATCAACCGGTGATACAAAAATATGTTAAATTCAAAAGTAATAGTAATTTACATTATCTAAAACTTTCATTAGTAATACAATACACGTATATATCATATTTAGGGAGATATTTTGAAAACCGGAAATGAGCTTTGTTGAATGAAGCTCGACTTCCGGTTAACCGATTTACTCCAAAAACTAATCAACTCTGACAGCACACAAAACAGTACTATATATGAAGTTTGGTATTGATACGACCACTAGTGTTCACGTTAGAGCGCCCACTAGCACACACACATTACAGACACACACACACACAAACACACACACACATACACACAGACATCATTCCGAAAATGGTCAAAACGTGTTCTAGGGAACCCAAAACATGTATTTCCGTTGAAATCTCGAAGTCGAATATTTTCATGATAACAATACTTTCTCTATACTTCGTATATGGAGAAAGTAAAAAGAGAAAATGGATTATTATTGCGAAATTCCAAATTCTCATCCCCTATATTGCCTTCATTTTTGTCATATTATCGAGTTAAGATCGAAAAAAGCTACGAAAAAGGACTATTTTTGCAAGGTTTCCATTTTTTTTCTCTATTTTGCCTTAATATTAGTCATTTCATCGAAATATGATCGAAAAAAGCAACCTAGACTTAGATTCATCGGCCTTGAGTCATCGACGTTGGGTCACCCACCTCGGGTCATCGACCATGATCTTATTCCTCGGGTTATCAACCTCGGGTCATCGACCTCGGGTCATCGACCTCGTATCAACGACCTAGGATCATGCGCCGTAAGTCATCCCAGAATTGACCTCTTTGAATTGACGTCCCGGAGTCGACTTGCCGAGGTCCACCTCATGGAAAAAACTTCCCAGAGTTGACCTCCAAGGGTCGATGACCGGTCATCGACCCGAGTCATCGAATATGGGTCATTGACTTCGGGTAATCGAGCTCGGGTCATCGACCTCGGGTCTTCGACCTCGGGTCATCGACCTCGGGTCATCGACCTCGGATCATCGACCTCCAATCATCGACCTTGAGTCAACGACTTCGGGTCATTGACCTCGAGTCATTGATCTCAGTAATCAACCTCAGGTCATCGACTTCTGGGCATCGACCTCGGGTCATCGACCTCGGCTTATCGACCTTGGGATATCGACCTCGGGTCATCAACCTCGGGTCATCGACCTCGGGTCATCGACCTCGGGTCATCGAACTCGGGTCATCGACCTCAAGTCATCAACCTCCCGGAGTCAACAACCCGGAGTGTACAACCCGGAGTATAACTCCCGGAGTCCTTCTCCATTTGTGGACCTACTGTTGTCGAACACGCATAATCTAATTCCTGGTATCGACCTCCCGGAGTCGACCTCCCGTAGTCAACCTCCCGGAGTTGACCTCCCGGAGTTGACCTCCCGGAGTCGACGTCCCGGAGTTTATCTCCCGGAGTCGACCTCCCGGAGTCGACCTTCCGCAATCGATCTCCCGGAGTCGACCTCCAGTAGTCGATCTCTGGTCATCTACCTCGAGTCATTGATCTTTGGTCATCGACCTTGGGTCATTACCTCGAGTCATTGATCTCAGGTCATCGACCTCGGTTCATCGACCCAGGATAATCGACCTCGGGGCATTGACCTCGGGTCATTGACCTCCCGGAGTCGACAACCCGGAGTCATTCTCCCTTACTCGACCTACTGGTATCGAGCTCACATAATCTAACTCCCGGAGTCGACCTCCCGGAATCGTTCTATATGATCGGAAAAAGCCACCAAAGAATGATAATGTTACCAAAAATTCTATTTTTTCATCTATTTTGCCTTAATATTCGTCATTTTAAGGAGATATAGTAGAGAAAAGCAAACGGAAACGTAAAATTTCTCCCCTATTAAACTTTTTTTCTTCTATTTTGCCTTTATTTTCGTCATTTTACCAAGATATTATTGAAATAAGCATCGAAAACGGATAATTTCACCAAAATTCCAATTTTATCGAGATATGATCGAAAAAAGGAAAGAAAATGGATAATTTTAGGGAAATTTCAATTTTTCATCCTATATATTCCCTTAATTTTTGTGATTTTATCGAGCTATGATGGAGAAAGGCAATGAAATCGGATAATTTTAGCGAATTTTAAATTTTTTCGTCAATTTTGCCTTAATTTCCACTATTTTATCGTGATATGTTTAAATTAAGCAACGAAAAAGGATAATTTTAGTGAATTCTCAATTTTTTCCGACATTTTGTCTTAATTTTCGTCATTCTATCGAAATGTTATCAATAAAAAACGAATCTGATGATTTTATCGAAATTTTAATTTTTCATTCTTTATATTGCATAATTTTTGTTATTTTATTGACATATGGTCGAAAAAGATACGAAAACGGATTATTTCTGCGAAATTTTAATTTTTTGTCAAAAATAATGTCTTCATTTTCAAAATTATATCGTCATATGTTTGAAAAAAGCAATGAAAAACGATAAATGTAGAGAAATCTCAATTTTTTCCGATATTTTGCCCTAATTTTCGTAATTTTATCTAGATATGATCAGAAAAAAACAAAAACTGATAATTTTATAGAAATTTCAACTTTTCATCCTCTATATTGCCTTATTTTGCTTCTAATTATCGATAAATGATCAACAAAAGTTACGAAAACGGATTATTTTTGCGAAATTTCAATTTTTCGTCCTGAATTTTGTGTTATTTTTCGTCATTTTATCAACGAAACGGATAATTTCACCGACATTCCAATTATTTTCCTCTATTTTAATTTTTTTTTCGCCATTTTATCGAGCAATGATATAAGAAAGCAAAGAAAATAGATAACGTTAGCAAAATTTAAATTTTTCCTCTATTCTGCCTTAATATTCGTCAGTTTATCGAGACATGATTTAAAAACGCAACGAAAACGGATAATTTAGTGAAATTTTAATAATTCATCCTATATATTGCCTTAATTTTTATCATTTTATCGAGATATGATCGAAAAAGCTACGAAAACGGATAATTTTTGCAAAATTTAAATTTTATCTCTATTTTGCCTGAATGTTCCTCATTTTATCGAAATATGATCGGAAGAAGTAAAGAAAACGGATAATTTTAGGGAAATATGATTTTTATTCCTCTATTGTGCCTAAATTTTCGTCATTTTATACAGATATGATGAAAAACGGTAATTTTTAGCGAAATTTCAATTATTTTCCATTATTTTCCCTCAATTTCAGTCAGTTTGTCGGGATATGATCGAAAAAAGCAAAGAAAATGGATAATTTTAGCGAAATTTCAATTTTTCATCCTATATATTGACTAAAATTTCGTCCTTCTATGGACATATGATCGAATAAAGCAACGAAAAAGGATAATTTTAGCAAAATCTCAATTTTTTTCCGATATTTTGCCTCAATTTTCGTATTTTTATCGTGATACGATCAAAAAAAAAACAAAAACTGATAATTTAATCGAAATATCGATTTTTCATTCTCTATATTGACTTAATATTTGTCATATTTTCGAGATGTGATCAACAAAACTACGAAAACGCATTATTTTGGCGAAATTTCAATTTTTTGTCCTCGATTTTTTCTTGATTTACTTCATTTTATCGAGATATAGATCGAAAAAAGCAACGAAATTTGATAATTCCACCGAAATTTCAATTTTGTTTCCTCGATTTTGCCTGATTTTCGTCATTTTACCGAGTTATGGTTGATAAAAGCAACGAAAACGGATAATTTCACCCGAATTTTCAATTTTTTTCATCCATCTTGCATTAATTTTTTTCATCTTATCAAAATATGATCAAAAAAATAACAAGAACGATTAATTTTGGGGAAATTTCAATTTCATTCATCAATTTCGCCTAATGTTCGTCATTTTATTGAAATATGATCGAAAAAAGCAACGAAAACGGATAATTCTATCGTAAATTTGAATTTTTTTCCTCTATTTATCATTTTTTTCGTCATTTTACCGAGATATTACTGATAAAAAAACGAAAATAAATTTTCTTCATTTTATCGAGATATAAGAAGGAAAATTCAAATTTTTTCCTCTATTTTGAGTTAATTTTCGCCAGTTTATATTAATTCTATCGAAATTTCAATTTTTCATTCTCTATATTGCATAATTTTTTTCATTTTATCGAGATATGGTCGAAAAAAGATACGAAAACGGATATTTTTAGCAAAATTTCAATTTTTTCCTCTATTTTACGTTGATTTTCGTCATTTTATCGAAATGTAATCGAAAAAATAACGAAAACGAACAATTAAAATGAAATTTCAATATTTCATCATATATATTGCCTTAATTTTTTTATATTTTATCGAGATATGATCGAATAAACGAACGAAAACGGATAATTTAACAAAGATTTCAAATTTTTTCTTCTATTATTTCTTTATTTTCGTCAGATTATGGAGTTATGATCGGAAAAAGGAAGGAAAATATGAAATTTCACCAAGATTTCAGTTTTTTCCTCAATTTAGCCTAAATAATCGTCATTTTATCCAGATCTGATCGAAAAACGAACAAATACAGAAAATGTAACTGGAATTTGATTCTTTTTACTCTATTAAGCCTTAATTCTCGTATTTTTATCAAAATATGATCGAATACAGCGACTAAAACGGAAAATTTTAGCGAAATTTCAATTTTTTTCCTCGTTTTGCCCTTATTTCCGTCATTTAACCGAATTATGATCGAAAAAAACAACGAATACGGATAATTTCACTGATTTTTCTATTTTCTTCCTCTATTTTACGTATATTTTCGCCATTTTATCTAGACATGATCGAAAAAAGCAAACAAAATTGATATTCATAGCAAAATTTCAATATTTTGATAATTTTATCAAAATTTTAATTTTTCATTCTTTATATTGCATAATATTTGTTATTTTATATAGATATGTTCGAAAAAGATACGGAAACGGATTATTTCTGCGAATTTTAAATTTTTTGTCAACTTTTTTGTCTTAATTTTCGTAATTTTATCATCATATGTTTGAAAAGAGCAATGAAAAACGATAAATTTAGAGAAATATCCATTTTTTCCAATATTTTGCCATAATTTTCGTCATTTTATCGAGATATGTTCGTAAAAAAAGAAAACCGATAATTTTATACAAATTTCAACTTTTCATCCTCTATATTGCCTTAATTTTTTTCATTTAATCGAGATATTATCGAAGAAAGCGACAAAAGCGGATTATTTTTGCGAAATTACCATTTTTTGTCCTCTATTTTAACTAAATTTTCGTCATTTTATCGAGATATGATCGAAGAAAGCAACGAAAACGGATATTTCCACTGAAATTTTTATATTTTTTCCTCCATTTTGCTTTAATTTTTGTCATTTTATGGAGATATGATCGAAAAAAGCAGCGAAAACGGATAAGTCCACCGAAATTTCATTTTTTGTCCTCCATCTTACGTTAATTTTCGTCATTTTATCGAGATATGGTCGAAAAAAGCAACGAAAACGGTTAATTTTATGGAAATATAAATGTTTTTCCTCTTTTGTGCCTAAATGTTCGTCATTTTATCTAGATATGATGGGAAACGGTTAGTTTTAGCGAAATTTCAACTTTTTTCCACTATTTTTCCTAAATTTTTGTGATTTTATCGAGATATGATCGAAAAAACCAACGAAAATGGATAATTTCACCTAAAATTTCATTTTTCCCTCTATTATGCTCTTATTTTCGTAATATTACCGAGATATTATTAAAATAAGCAACGAAAACGGATAATTTCGACGAAATTCCAATTTTATCCACTATTTTACGTTACTTTTCGCCATTTTATCGACATATGATCGAAAAAAGAACGAAAAAGGATAACTTTAGAAAAAACTCAATTTTTTTCCGATATTTTGCCTCAATTTTCGTCATTTTATCGAGATAGGTACAAAAAAAAACAAAAACTGATAATTTTATCGAAATTTAGATTTTTCATTTTCTATATTGCCTTAATATTTGTCATATTTTCGAGATATAGACAAGAAAACTACGAAAACGGATTATTTTTGCGAATTTTCAATTTTTTGTCCTCAATTTTTTCTTGATTTTCTTCATTTTATCGAGATATAGATCGAAAAAAGCAACGAAAATCGATAATTCCACCGAATTTTCTATTTTTTCCTCGATTTTTTCTCACTTTCGTCATTTAACTGTGATATGGTGGATAAAAGCAACGAAAACGGATAATTTTACCCGAGTTTTCAATTTTTTTCCACTATTTATCCTTTTTTTCGTCATTTTACCGAGATATTACTGATAAAAATAACGAAAACAGATAATTTTAGCGAAATTTCAATTTTTTTTCTCTACTGTTACTAAATTTTCTTCATTTTATCGAGATATAAGAAGGAAAATTTAAATTTTTTTCCTCTATTTTGAATTAATTTTCTCCAGTTTATATGAATTCTATCAAAATTTCAATTTTTCATTCTCTATATTGCATAATTTTTTTCATTTTATCGAGTTATGGTCGAAAAAAGATACGAAAACGGATATTAATAGCAAAATTTCAATTTATTCCTCTATTTTACGTTGATTTTCGTCATTTTATCGAAATATGATCGAAAAAATAACGAAAACGAACAATTATAGCGAAATTTCAATTTTTCATCATATATATTGCCTTAATTTTTTTATATTTTATCAAAATATGATCGAATAAACGAACGAAAACGGATAATTTAACGAAAATTTCAAATTTTTTCTTCTATTATGCCTTTTATTCGTCAGCTTATGGAGATATGATCGGAAAAAGGAAGCAAAATATGAAATTTCACCAAGATATCAGTTTTTTTCCTCAATTTAGCCTAAATAATCGTCATTTTATCCAGATCTGATCGAAAAACGAACAAAAACCGAACATTTAACTGGAATTTTAATCTTTGTACTCTATTATGCCTTAATTCTCGTAATTTTATCAAAATATGATCGAAAACAGCGACGAAAACGGAGAATTTTATCGAAATTTCAATTCTTTTCCTCGTTTTGCCCTTATTTTCGTCATTTAACCGAGTTATGATCGAAACAGCAACGAATACGGATAATTTCACTGACTTTTCTATTTTTTTCCTCTCTTTTACGTATATTTTCGCCATTTTATCGAGACATGATCGAAAAAAGCAAAGAAAATTTATATTTATAGCAAAATTTAAATATTTTCCTCTATTTTTCCTTAATTTTCGTCAGTTTATCAAGATTTGATCGAAAAAAGCAACGCAAACGGATAATCTTAGCGCAATCTCAATTTATTTTGCATATTTTTCATTAATCATCCTCATTTATTCGAAACAAGATCGAAAAACGAAACGAAAACGGATAAATTTAGCGAAATTTCAATTTTTTTCTGTATTTTCCTCAATTTTTGTCATTTTATCGAGACATGATCGAAAAAGAGAAAAAGGATAATTTTTGCGAAATTCCAAATTCTCATCCCCTATATTGCCTTCATTTTTGTCATGTTATCGAGTTATGATCAAAAAAAGCTACGAAAAAGGACTATTTTTGCAAAGTTTCCATTTTTTTCCTCTATTTTGCCTTAATGTTCGTCATTTTATCGAAATATGATCGAAAAAAGCAACCTTGACTCAGAGTCATCGACCTTGAATCGTCGACGTTAGGTCACCCACCTCGGGTCATCGACCTCTGTTCATATTCCTCGGGTCATCAACCTCGGGTCATCGACCTCGTATAATCGACCTAGGATCATACGCTGTGAGTCATCCCAGAATTCACCTCCTGGAATTGACGTCCCGGAGTCGACTTCACGAGGTCCACCTCATGGAAGCAACTTCCCAGAGTTGACCTCCCGGAGTCGACGACCGATCATCGACCCAAGTCATCGACAAAAGGTCATTGACCTCGGGTCATCAATATCGGGTCATCGACCTCGGGTCATCGACCTCGGGTGATCGCCCTGCAATCATCGACCTTGAGTCATCGACATTGGGTTATTGACCTCGAGTCATTGATCTCAGGTCACAAACCTCAGGCAATTGACCCCGGGTCATCGACCTCGGGTCATTGACCCTGGGTCATCGACCTTGGGTCATCGATTTCGGGTCATTGACCTCGGGTCATCGACCTCGGGTCATCGGCCTTCGGTCATCGACCTTGGTTCATTGACCTCGGATCATTGACCTCGGGTCATTGACCTCGGGTCAACGACCTCCCGGAGTCAACAACCCGGAGTCTACATCCCGGAGTATAACTCCCGGAGTCCTTCTTTATTAGTGGACCTACTGGTGTCGAACACGCATAATCTAACTCCCGGAGTCGACCTCCCGGAGTCAACCTCCCGGAGCCGACGTCCCGGAGTTTACCTCCCAGAGTCGATCTCTCGAAGTCGATCTCCCGGAGTTGACCTCCAGAAGTCGATCTCCCGGAGTCGACCTCCCGGAGTCAACCTCCCGGAGTTGACCTCCCGGAGTTTACCTCCCGGAGTCGACCTCCCGGAGTCGACCTTCCGGAGTCGTTATCCTGGAGTTGACCTCCTGGAGTCGACCTCCAGTAGTCGATCTCCCGGAGTCAATCTCCGGTCATCTACCTCGAGTCATCGATCTTGGGTCATCGACCTTGGGTCATAACTTCGAGTCATTGATCTCAGGTCATCGACTTCGGGTCATCGACCTCGGGGCATCGACCTCGGGTCATCGATCTCCCGGAGTCAACAATCCGGAGCCCCTCTCCCTTACTCGACCTACTGGTATCGAGCTCTCATAATCTAACTCCCGGAGTCAACCTCCCGGAATCGTTCTCCCGGAGTCGGCCTCCCGGAGTCAACCTCCCGGAGTCGACATCCTGGAGTGTTACTCCCGGAGACCTTCTCCCTTAGTCGACCTATCGGAGTCCAGCTCCCATAATCTAACTCCCGGAGTCGACCTCCAGGAGTCGGTTTCCCGGAGTCGATCTCCGGTCATCGACTTGAGTCATCGACCTTGGGTCATCGACCTTGGGTTATTGACATCGAGTCAACGACTACGAGTCATAGACCTCTAGTAAAGATAATATCGAGAAAAGTAACGAAATCGGATAATTCTAGCGAAATTTCAGTCTAATTTCCTCTATTTTGTCTTAATTTTCGTCATTTCATTTAGATATGTTGGAAAAAGTAACGAAATTGGATTATTTAACGAAAATCTGAATTTTTTTTCCTCTACTTTGCCTTAATTTTCGTAATTTTATCGCGATATATGATCGAAATAAGCCACCAAAGAATGATAATTTTACCAAAAATTCTATTTTTTCATCTATTTTGCCTTAATATTCGTCATTTTAAGGAGATATGATAGAGAAAAGCAAACGGAAACGTAAAATTTAACCAACCAACATTTTTTCTTCAATTTTGCCTTTATTTTCTTCATTTTACCAAGATATTATTGAAATAAGCATCGAAAACGGATAAGTTAACCAAAATTCCAATTTTATCGAGATATGATCGAAAAAAGGAAAGTAAATGTATAATTTTAGGGAAATTTCTATTTTCCATACAATATATTGCCTTAATTTTTGTGATTTTATCGAGCTATGATGGAGAAAGGCAATGAAAACGGATAATTTTAGCGAAATTTCAATTGTTTCCTCAATTTTGCCTTAATTTCCGCTATTTTATCAAGATGTGTAGGAAAAAAGCAACGAAAATGGATAATTTTAGTGAAATCTCAATTTTTCATTAATTATATTGCATAATTTTTGTTATTTTATATAGATATGGTCGAAAAAGATAAGAAAACGGATTATTTCTGCGAAATTTAAATATTTTGTCAACTATTTTGTCTTAATTTTCGTAATTTTATCATCATATGTTTGGAAAATGCAATGAAAAACGATAAATTTAGAGAAATTTCAATTTTTTCCGATATTTTGCCCTCATTTTCGTCATTTTATCGAGATATGTTCAGAAAAAAACGAAAACTGATAATTTTATAGAAATTTCAACTTTTCATCCTCTATATTGCCTTAATTGTTTTCATTTTATCGAGATATGATCGAATAAAGCTACGAAAGCGGATTATTTTTGCGAAATTACAATTTTTTGTCCTCTATTTTAACTTAATTTTCGTCATTTTATCGAGATATGATCGAAGAAAGCAACGAAAACGGATAATTCCACTGAAATTTTATATTTTTTCCTCCATTTTGCCTTAATTTTTGTCATTTTATGGAGATATGGTCGAAGAAAGCAACAAAAACGGTAAATTTTATGGAAATTTGAATGTTTTTCTTCTATTGTGCCTAAATGTTCGTCATTTTATTTAGAGATGATGGGAAACAGTTAGTTTTAGCAAAATTTCAACTTTTTTCCACTATTTTTCCTTAATTTTTGTTATTTTATCGAGTTATGATCGAAAAAACCAACGAAAATGAATAATTTCACCTAAAATTTCATTTTTCCCTCTATTTTGCCCTTATTTTCGTAATTTTACCGAGATATTATTAAAATAAGCAACGAAAACGGATAATTTCAACGAAATTACGATTTTATCCCCTTTTTTACGTTAATTTTCGCCATTTTATCGACATATGATCGAAAAAAGCAAAGAAAACGGATAATTTTAGCGAAATTTCAATTTTTCATCCTATATATTGCCTAAATATATTGATTTTGACGAGATAATATCAAGAAAAGCAATCAAAACGGATAATTTTAGCGATATTTCAATTTTCGTCCTCTATTTTGACTTAAATTTCGTCCTTCTATCGACATATGATCAAAAAAAACAACGAAAAAGGATAATTTTAGCAAAAACTCAATTTATTTCCTATATTTTGCCTCAATTTAAGTCATTTTATCGAGATATGATCGAAAAAAAAACAAAAACCAATATTTTTTCAAAGAATAGATTTTTCATTCCCTATATTGCCTTAATATTTGTCATATTTTCGAAATATCAAGAAAACTATGAAAACGGACTATTTTTGCGAAATTTCAATCTTTTGTCCTCGATTTTTTCTTGATTTTCTTCATTTTATCGAGACATAGATCGAAAAAAGCAACGAAAATTGATAATTCCACCGAATTTTCTATTTTTTTTCCTCGATTTTTCCTTAATTTCGTCATTTAACCGTGTTATGCTGGATAAAAGCAACGAAAACGGATAATTTCACCCGAGTTTTCAATTTTTTCCTGCATCTTGTGTTAATTTTCGTCTTATTATCAAAATATGGACAAGAAAATAACAAAAACGTATAAATTTTGGGGAATTTCAAAATTTTTCCTCTACTGTTTCTAAATTTTCTTCATTTTATCGAGATATAAGAAGGAAAATTTATATTTTTTCCTCTATTTTGAGTTAATTTTCGCCAGTTTATATTAATTCAATCGAAATATCGATTTTTCATTCTCTATGTTGCGTAATTTCTGTCATTTTATAGAGATATGGTCGAAAAAAGATACGAAAACGGATATTTTTAACAAGATTTCAATTTTTTCCTCTATTTTACGTTGATTTTCGTCATTTTATCGAAATATGATCGAAAAAATAACGAAAACGAACAATTACAGCGAAATTTCAATTTTTCATCATATATTTTGCCTTAATTTTTTTATATTTTATCGAGATATGATCGAATAAACGAACGAAAACGGATAATTTAACAACAATTTCAACTTTTTTCTTGTATTATGCCTTAATTTTCGTCAGCTTATGGAGATATGATCGAAAAAAGGAACGAAAACATTTAATATCACGAAGATTTCAATTCTTTTCCTCAATTTAACCTAAATAATCGTCATTTTATCCAGATCTAATCGAAAAACGAAGAAATACAGAAAATTTAACTGGAATTTGAATCTTTTTACTCTATTATGTCTTAATTCTCGTATTTTTATCAAAATATGATCGAAAACAGCGACGAAAACGGAGAATTTTAGCGAAATTTCAATTTTTTTCCTCGTTTTGCCCTTATTTTCGTCATTTAACCGAGTTATGATCGACATAAGCAACGAATACGGATAATTTCACTGACTTTTCTATTTTTTTCCTCTATTTTACGTATATTTTCGCCATTTTATCGAGACATGATCGAAAAAAGCAAAGAAAATTTATATTTATAGCAAAATTTCAATATTTTCCTCTATTTTTCCTTAATTTTCGTCAGTTTATCAAGATTTGATCGAAAAAAGCAACGCAAACGGATAATCTTAGCGCAATCTCAATTTATTTCGCATATTTTGCATTAATAATCCTCATTTATTCGAGATAAGATCGAAAAAGGAAACGAAAACGGATAATTTTAGCGAAATTTCAATTTTTTCTCTATATTGCCTTCATTTTTGTCATGTTATCGAGTTATGATCGAAAAAAGCTACGAAAAAGGACTATTTTTGCAAAGTTTCCATTTTTTTTCCTCTATTTTGCCTTAATGTTCGTCATTTTATCGAAATATGATCGAAAAAAGCAACCTAGACTCAGAGTCATCGACCTTGAATCGTCGACGTTAGGTCACCCACCTCGGGTCATCGACCTCTGTTCATATTCCTCGGGTCATCAACCTCGGGTCATCGACCTCGTATAATCGACCTAGGATCATACGCTGTGAGTCATCCCAAAATTGACCTCCTGGAATTGACGTCCTGGAGTCGACTTCACGAGGTCCACCTCATGGAAGCAACTTCCCAGAGTTGACCTCCCGGAGTCGACGACCGATCATCGACCCGAGTCATCGACAAAAGGTCATTGACCTCGGGTCATCGATATCGGGTCATCGACCTCGGGTCATCGACCTCGGGTCATCGCCCTCCAATCATCGACCTTGAGTCATCGAATTTGGGTCATTGACCTCGAGTCATTGATCTCAGGTCACAAACCTCAGGCAATGGACCCCGGGTGATCGACCTCGGGTCATCGATCTCGGGTCATTGACCCTGGGTCATCAACCTTGGGTCATCGACCTCGGGTCATTGACCTCGGGTCATCGACCTCGGGTCATCGACCTTGGGTCATCGACCTTGGTTCATCGACCTCGGGTCATTGACCTCGGGTCATTGACCTTGGGTCATCGACCTCCCGGAGTCAACAACCCGGAGTCTACATCCCGAAGTATAACTCCCGGAGTCCTTCTTTTGTTGTGGACCTACTGGTGTCGAACACGCATAATCTAACTCCCGGAGTCGACCTCCCGGAGTCAACCTCCCGGAGCCGACGTCCCGGAGTTTACCTCCCAGAGTCGATCTCCCGGAGTCGACCTCCCGGAGTCTACCTCCTGGAGTCGACTTCCCGGAGTCGACCTCCAGTAGTCGATCTCCCGGAGTCAATCTCCGGTCATCTACCTCGAGTCATCGATCTTGGGTCATCGACGTTGGGTCATAACTTCGAGTCATTGATCTCAGGTCATCGACTTCGGGTCATCGACCTCGGGGCATCGACCTCGGGTCATCGACCTCCTGGAGTCAACAACCCGGATCCATTCTCCCTTACTCGACCTACTGGTATCGAGCTCTCATAATCTAACTCCCGGAGTCATCCTCCCGGATTCGTTCTCCCGGAGTCGGCCTCCCGGAGTCAACCTCCCGGAGTCGACATCCTGGAGTCTTACTCCAGGAGACCTTCTCCCTTAGTCGACCTATCGGAGTCCAGCCCCCATAATCTAACTCCCGGAGTCGACCTCCAGGAGTCGGTTTCCCGGAGTCGATCTCCGGTCATCGACTTGAGTCATCGACCTTGGGTCATCGACCTTGGGTTATTGACATCGGGTCAACGACTACGAGTCATTGACCTCTAGTAAAGATAATATCGAGAAAAGTAACGAAATCGGATAATTCTAGCGAAATTTCAGTCTAATTTCCTCTATTTTGTCTTAATTTTCGTCATTTCATTGAGATATGATTGAAAAAAGTAACGAAATTGGATTATTTAACGAAAATCTGAATTTTTTTTCTCTACTTTGCCTTAATATTCGTAATTTTATCGAGATATATGATTGAAAAAAGCCATTAAAGAAGGATAATTTTACCAAAAATTCTATTTTTTCATCTATTTTGCCTTAGTATTCGTCATTTTAAGGAGATATGATAGAGAAAAGCAAACGGAAACGTAAAATTTCACCTTTATTAAAATTTTTTCTTCAATTTTGCCTTTATTTTCTTCATTTTACCAAGATATTATTGAAATAACCATCGAAAACGGATAATTTAACCAAAATTCCAATTTTATCGAGATATGATCGAAAAAGGTAAAGAAAATGTATAATTTTAGGGAATTTCTATCTTCCATACAATATATTGCCTTAATTTTTGTGATTTTATCGAGCTATGATGGAGAAAGGCAATGAAAACGGATAATTTTAGCGAAATTTCAATTTTTTCCTCAATTTTGCCTTAATTTCCGCTATTTTATCAAGATGTGTAGGAAAAAAGCAACGAAAATGGATAATTTTAGTGAAATCTCAATTTTTTAATCTCTATATTGCATAATGTTTGTTATTTTATATAGATATGGTCGTAAAAGATATGAAAACGGATTATTTCTGAGAAATTTTAATATTTTGTCAACTATTTTGTCTTAATTTTCGTAATTTTATCATCATATGTTCGAAAAATACAATGAAAAACGATAAATTTAGAGAAATTTCAATTTTTTCCGATATTTTGCCCTCATTTTCAGCATTTTATCGAGATATGTTCGGAAAAAAACGAAAACTGATAATTTTATAGAAATTTCAACTTTTCATCCTCTATATTGACTTATTTTTTTTTCATTTTATCGAGATATGATCGAAAAAAGCTACGAAAGCGGATTATTTTTGCGAAATTACAATTTTTTGTCCTCTATTTTAACTTAATTTTCGTCATTTTAACGAGATATGATCGAAGAAAGCAACGAAAACGGATAATTCCACTGAAATTTTTATATTTTTTCCTCCATTTTGCCTTAATTTTTGTCATTTTATGGAGATATGGTCGAAGAAAGCAACGAAAACGGTAAATTTTATGGAAATTTGAATGTTTTTCTTCTATTGTGCCTAAATGTTCGTCATTTTATTTAGATATGATGGGAAACGGTTAGTTTTAGCAAAATTTCAACTTTTTTCCACTATTTTTCCTTAATTTTTGTTATTTTATCGACATATGATCGAAAAAACCAACGAAAATGAATAATTTCACCTAAAATTTCACTTTTTCCCTCTATTTTGCCCTTATTTTCGTAATTTTACCGAGATATTATTAAAATAAGCAACGAAAACGGATAATTTCAACGAAATTCCAATTTTATCCACTATTTTACGTTAATTTTCGCCATTTTATCGACATATGATCGAAAAAGCAAAGAAAACGGATAATTTTAGCGAAATTTCAATTTTTCATCCTATATATTGCCTAAATATATTGATTTTGACGTGATAATATCAAGAAAAGCAATGATAACGGATAATTTTAGCGATATTTCAATTTTCGTCCTCTATTTTGACTTAAATTTCGTCCTTCTATCGACATATGATCGAAAAAAACAACGAAAAAGGATAATTTTAGCAAAAACTCAATTTATTTCCGATATTTTTCCTCAATTTTAGGCATTTTATCGAGATAAGATCGAAGAAAAAACGAAAACCAATATTTTTTCAAAGAATAGATTTTTCATTCCCTATATTGCCTTAATATTTGTCATATTTTCGAAATATCATGAAAAATATGAAAACGGACTATTTTTGCGAAATTTCAATCTTTTGTCCTCGATTTTTTCTTGATTTTCTTCATTTTATCGAGACATAGATCGAAAAAAGCAACGAAAATTGATAATTCCACCGAATTTTCTATTTTTTTTCCTCGATTTTTCCTTAATTTCGTCATTTAACCGTGTTATGCTGGATAAAAGCAACGAAAACGGATAATTTCACCCGAGTTTTCAATTTTTTCCTGCATCTTGTGTTAATTTTCGTCTTATTATCAAAATATGGACAAGAAAATAACAAAAACGTATAAATTTTGGGGAATTTCAATTTTTTTCATCACTTTTGCCTTAAAGTTAGTCATTTTATCGAAATATGATCGAAAAAGCAACGAAAACGGATAATACTATCATAAATTCCAATTTTTTCCACTATTTATCCTTCTTTCGTCATTTTACTGAGATATTACTATTAAAATAACGAAAAAAGATAATTTTAGCGAAATTTCAAATTTTTTCCTCTACTGTTTCTAAATTTTCTTCATTTTATCAAGATATAAGAAGGAAAATTTAAATTTTTTCCTCTATTTTGAGTTAATTTTCGCCAGTTTATATTAATTCAATCGAAATATCAATTTTTCATTCTCTATATTGCATACTTATTGTCATTTTATCGAGATATGGTCGAAAAAAGATACGAAAACGGATATTTTTAACAAAATCTCAATTTTTTCCTCTATTTTACGTTGATTTTCGTCATTTTATCAAAATATGATCGCAAAAATAACGAAAACGAACAATTATAGCGAAATTTCAATTTTTCATCATATATATTGCCTTAATTTTTTTATATTTCATCGAGATATGATCGAATAAACGAACGAAAACGTATAATTTAACAAAAATTGCAAAATTTTTCTTGTATTATGCCTTAATTTTCGTCATCTTATGGAGATATGATCGAAAAAAGGAACGAAAACATTTAATATCACGAAGATTTCAATTCTTTTCCTCAATTTAGCCTAAATAATCGTCATTTTATCCAGATCTGATCGAAAAACGAAGAAATACAGAAAATTTAACTGGAATTTGAATCTTTTTACTCTATTATGTCTTAATTCTCGTATTTTTATCACAATATGATCGAAAACAGCGACGAAAACGGAGAATTTTAGCGAAATTTCAATTCTTTTCCTCGTTTTGCCCTTATTTTCGTCATTTAACCGAGTTATGATCGACAACAGCAACGAACACGGATAATTTCACTGACTTTTCAATTTTTTTCCTCTATTTTACGTATATTTTCGCCATTTTATCGAGACATGATCGAAAAAAGCAAAGAAAATTTATATTTATAACAAAATTTCAATATTTTCCTATATTTTTCCTTAATTTTCGTCAGTTTATCAAGATTTGATCGAAAAAAGCAACGCAAACGGATAATCTTAGCGAAATTTCAATTTTTTTCTCTGTTTTCCTTAATTTTAGCCATTTTATCGAGACATGATCGAAAAAGAGAAAAAGGATAATTTTTGCGAAATTCCAAATTCTCATCCCCTATATTGCCTACATTTTTGTCATGTTATCGAGTTATGATCGAAAAAAGCTACGAAAAAGGACTATTTTTACAGGGTTTCCATTTTTTTTCCTCTATTTTACGTATATTTTCGCCATTTTATCGAGACATGATCGAAAAAAGCAAAGAAAATTTATGTTTATAGCAAAATTTCAATATTTTCCTCTATTTTTTCTTAATTTTCGTCAGTTTATCAAGATTTGATCGAAAAAAGCAACGCAAACGGATAATCTTAGCGCAATCTCAATTTATTTTGCATATTTTGCATTAATTATCCTCATTTATTCGAGATAAGATCGAAAAAGGAAACGAAAACGGATAATTCTATCATAAATTTCAATTTTTTTCCACTATTAACCTTTTTTTCGTCATTTTACCGAGATATTACTGATACAAATAACGAAAACAGATAATTTTAGCGAAATTTAAATTTTTTTCCTCTTCTGTTTCTAAATTTTCTTCATTTTATCGAGATATAAGAAGGAAAATTTGAATTTTTTCCTCTATTTTGAATTAATTTTCACCAGTTTATAATAATTCTATCGAAATATCGATTTTTCATTCTCAATATTGCGTAATTTCTGTCATTTTATCGAGATATGGTCGAAAAAAAAAACGAAAACGGATATTTTTAGCAAGATTTCAATTTTTTCCTCTATTTTACGTTGATTTTCGTCATTTTATCGAAATATGATCGAAAAAATAACGAAAACGAACAATTATAGCGAAATTTCAATTTTTCATCATATATTTTGCCTTAATATTTTTATATTTTATCGAGATATGATCGAATAAACGAACGAAAACGGATAATTTAACGAAAATTTCAAATTTTTTCTTCTATTATGCCTTTTATTAGACAGCTCATGGAGATATGATCGAAAAAAGCAACGAAAACGTTTAATTTTATGGAAATTTGAATGTTTTTCCTCAATTTAGCCTAAATAATCGTCATTTTATCCAGATCTGATCGAAAAACGAAGAAATACAGAAAATTTAACTGGAATTTGAATCTTTTTACTCTATTATGTCTTAATTCTCGTATTTTTATCACAATATGATCGAAAACAGCGACGAAAACGGAGTTTTTTAGCGAAATTTCAATTCTTTTCCTCGTTTTGCCCTTATTTTCGTCATTTAACCGAGTTATGATCGACAACAGCAACGAACACGGATAATTTCACTGACTTTTCAATTTTTTTCCTCTATTTTACGTATATTTTCGCCATTTTATCGAGACATGATCGAAAAAAGCAAAGAAAATTTATATTTATAACAAAATTTCAATATTTTCCTATATTTTTCCTTAATTTTCGTCAGTTTATCAAGATTTGATCGAAAAAAGCAACGCAAACGGATAATCTTAGCGAAATTTCAATTTTTTTCTCTGTTTTCCTTAATTTTAGCCATTTTATCGAGACATGATCGAAAAAGAGAAAAAGGATAATTTTTGCGAAATTCCAAATTCTCATCCCCTATATTGCCTACATTTTTGTCATGTTATCGAGTTATGATCGAAAAAAGCTACGAAAAAGGACTATTTTTACAGGGTTTCCATTTTTTTTCCTCTATTTTACGTATATTTTCGCCATTTTATCGAGACATGATCGAAAAAAGCAAAGAATATTTATATTTATAGCAAAATTTCAATATTTTCCTCTATTTTTTCCTAATTTTCGTCAGTTTATCAAGATTTGATCGAAAAAAGCAACGCAAACGGATAATCTTAGCGCAATCTCAATTTATTTTGCATATTTTGCATTAATTATCCTCATTTATTCGAGATAAGATCGAAAAAGGAAACGAAAACGGATAATTCCACTGAAATTTTATATTTTTTCCTCCATTTTGCCTTAATTTTTTTCATTTTATGGAGATATGGTCGAAGAAAGCAACGAAAATGGATAATTCCACTGAAATTTTTATATTTTTTCCTCCATTTTGCCTTAATTTTTGTCATTTTATGGAGATATGGTCGAAGAAAGCAACGAAAACGGTAAATTTTATGGAAATTTGAATGTTTTTCTTCTATTGTGCCTAAATGTTCGTCATTTTATTTAGATATGATGGGAAACGGTTAGTTTTAGCAAAATTTCAACTTTTTTCCACTATTTCTCCTTAATTTTTGTTATTTTATCGACATATGATCGAAAAAACCAACGAAAATGAATAATTTCACCTAAAATTTCACTTTTTCCCTCTATTTTGCCCTTATTATCGTAATTTTACCGATATATTATTAAAATAAGCAACGAAAACGGATAATTTCAACGAAATTCCAATTTTATCCACTATTTTACGTTAATTTTCGCCATTTTATCGACATATGATCGAAAAAAGCAAAGAAAACGGATAATTTTAGCGAAATTTCAATTTTTCATCCTATATATTGCCTTAATATATTGATTTTAACTAGATAATATCAAGTAAAGCAATGAAAACGGATAATTTTAGCGATATTTCAATTTTGGTCCTCTATTTTGACTTAAATTTCGTCCTTCTATCGACATATGATCGATAAAAACAACGAAAAAGGATAATTTTAGAAAAAACTCAATTTATTTCCGATATTTTGCCTCAATTTTCGTCATTTTATCGAGATAAGATCGAAAAAAAAACAAAAACCGATAATTTTTTCAAAAAATAGATTTTTCATTCCCTATATTGCCTTAATATTTGTCATATTTTAGAAATATGATCAAGAAAACTAGACGACGGATTATTTTTGCGAAATTTCAATTTTTTGTCCTCGATTTTTTCTTGATTTTCTTCATTTTATCGAGATATAGATCGAAAAAAGCAACGAAAATTGATAATTCCACCGAATTTTCTATTTTTTTTCCTCAATTTTTCCTTAATTTCGTCATTTAACCGTGTTATGGTTGATAAAAGCAACGAAAACGGATAATTTCACCCGAGTTTTCAATTTTTTTCCTCCATCTTGCGTTAATTTTCGTCA
>CANPUZ010000184.1:94917-131529 GCA_947579665.1 Sympetrum striolatum
AAATGAAATTTCTTTAAAATTATTCGTTTTCGTGAGTATTTTCCATCATATCACGATAAAATGACAAACATTAAGGAAAGTTAGAGGAAAATAATTGAAATTCGTAATAATTGTTCGTTATCGTTATTTTTTCGATCATATTTCGATAAAATGACGAAAATTAAAGTAAAATAGAGGAAAAAATTGAGATTTCACTAAAAGTATCCTTTTTCGTTGCTTTATTCGATCATATTACGATAAAATAGCGGAATATAAGGCAAAATTGAGGTAAAAAATTTGTAATTTCGCTAAAATATCCGTTTTCGTATCTTTTTTCGACCATATCTCGATAAAATGACAAAAATTATGCATTATAGGGAACGAAAAATTGAAATTTCGATAAAATTATCAGTTTTTGTTATTTTTTCGATCAAATCTCGATAGAATGACGAAAATTAAGGCAAAATATCGGAAAAAATGGGATTTCACTTAAAGTATCCTTTTTCGTTGCTTTTTCGATCATATTACGATAAAATAGCGGAATATAAGGCAAAATTGAGGTAAAAAATTTGTAATTTCGCTAAAATATCCGTTTTCGTATCTTTTTTCGACCATATCTCGATAAAATGACAAAAATTATGCAATATAGGGAACGAAAAATTGAAATTTCGATAAAATTATCAGTTTTTGTTATTTTTTCGATCAAATCTCGATAGAATGACGAAAATTACGGTACAATATCGGAAAAAATGGTATTTTACTTAAAGTATCCTTTTTCGTTGCTTTTTCGATCAAATTACGATAGAATGACAAAAGTTATGGAAAAGTACAGGAAAAAAATTGAAATTTCGCTAAATGTACTAGTTTACGTTGCTTTTTTCGATCATATCTCCATAAACTGACGAAAATTAAGGCAAAATAGAAGAATAAAATTGAAATTTTGGTTAAATTATCCGTTTTCCTTCGTTTTTTCGATCATATCTCGATAAAATATAAAAAAATTAAGGCAATATATATGATGAAAAATTGAAATTTCGCTAAAATTATAATATTTCGATAAAATGACGGAAATTAACTTAAGCTGGGGGAAAAACATTTCGGTGAAATTATCCGTTTTCGTTGCTTTTTTCGATCATATTATTCGATAAAATGACGAAAATTAACGTAATCAGAGAAAAAAAATAAATTTCGCCAAAACAATCCGTGTTCGTTGCTTATTTTAATTATATCTCGGTAAAATTACGAAAATAAGGGAAAAATAGAGGGAAAAAATGAAGTTTTAGGTTAAATTATCCATTTTGGTTGCTTTTTCGATCATATCTCGATAAAATGACGAACATTTAAATACAATAGAGGAAAAAATCATATTTCCCTAAAATTAACCGTTTTCGTTGCTTTTTTCGATCATATTTCGATAAAATGAAAAATATAAGGGCAAATAAGAGGAAAATTTGAAATATTGCCAAAATTATCCGTTTTCGTCGCTGTTTTCGATAATATTTCAATAAAAATACGAGAATTAAGGCATGATAGAGTAAAAGATTCAAATTCCAGTGAAATTAAATGAATTCGTTGCGTTTTTCCATCATTTCTGGATAAAATTACGATTATTTAGGCTAAATTGAGGAAAAAATGGAAATCTTGGTGAAATTATTTGTATTCGTTGCTTTTTATGGTCATATCTTGCAAAATAACGATAATTAAGCCAAAATAGTGGAAAAAATTAAGGTTTAGCTAAATACATTCGTTTCCGTTCCTTTTCTTGATCATATCTCCATAAGCTGACGAAAATTAAGGCAAAATAGAGGAAAAAAATTGAAATTTCGCAAAAATAGTCCGTTTTCGTAGCTTCTTTTCGATCATATTTCGATAAAATCACAAAAAAGGCAATATATAGGATGAAAAATTGAAATTTCGCTACAATTATCCATTTTCTTTGCTTCTTTGGATCATATCTCTATAAAATGGCGAAACTTAACGTAAATAGTGGATAAAATTGGAATTTCGTTGAAATTATTTGTTTTCGTTGCTTATTTTAATAATATCTCGGTAAAATTACGAAAATAAGGGCAAAATAGAGGGAAAATGAAATTTTAGGTGAAATTATCCATTTTCGTTGGATTTTTCGAACATAACTCGATAAAATGAAAAAATTAAGGAAAAATAGTGGAAAAAAGTTTAAATTTCGCTAAAACTAACCGTTTCCCATCATATCTCGATAAAATGACGAACATTTAGGCACAATAGAAGAAAACATTCATATTTCCATAAAATTAACCGTTTTCGTTGCTTTTTTCGATCGTATTTCGATAAAATGGCGAAGATTAACGTAAGATAGAGGACAAAAATTGAAATTTCGGTGGAATTATCCGTTTTCGTTGCTTTTTTCGATCATATCTCCATAAAATGACAAAAATTAAGGCAAAATGGAGGAAAACATATCAAAATTTCAGGAGAAATAATCCGCTTTGTAGCTTTTTTCGATCATATCTCGATAAAATGAAAAAAATTAAGGCAATTTAGAGGATGAAAAGTTGAAATTTCTATAAAATTATCAGTTTTCGTTTTTTCCGAGCATATCTCGATAAAATTACGAAACTTAAGTTAAAATAGAGGACAAAAAATGGTAATTTCGCAAAAATAATCCGCTTCCGTAGCTTTTTTCGATCATATCTCGATAAAATGAAAAAAATTTAGGCAATTTAGAGGATGAAAAGTTGAAATTTCTATAAATTTATCAGTTTTCGTTTATTTCTGAACATATCTCTATAAAATGACGAAAATTAGGGCAAATTATCAGAAAAGAATTGAAATTTAAAATTACGAAATTACGAAATTACGAAAATTACGAAAATTAAGACAAAATAGTTGACAAAATATTAAAATTTCGCAGAAATAATCCGTTTTCGTATCTTTTTCGACCATATCTATATAAAATAACAAAAATTATGCAATATAGAGAATGAAAAATGGAGATTTCACTAAAATTATGCTTTTTCGTTGCTTTTTTCGAACATATCACGATAAAATAGCGGAAATTAAGGCAAAATTGAGGAAAAAATTGAAATTTCGCTAAAATTATCCGTTTTCATTGCCTTTCTCCATCATAGCTCGATAAAATCACAAAAATTAAGGCAATATATTGTATGAAAAATAGAAATTTCCCTAAAATTATACATTTTCTTTCCTTTTTTCGATCATATCTCGATAAAATTGGAATTTTGGTGAAATTATCCGTTTTCGATGCTTATTTAATAATATCTTGGTAAAATGAAGAAAATATAGGGAAAATTGAAGAAAAAATGTTGGTGGGTGAAATTTTACGTTTCCGTTTGCTTTTCTCTATCATATCTCCTTAAAATGACGAATATTAAGGCAAAATAGATGAAAAAATAGCAGATTTTCGTTAAATAATCCAATTTCGTTACTTTTTTCCATCATTTCTCAATGAAATGACGAAAATTAAGACAAAATAGAGGATATTAGATTGAAATTTCTCTAGAATTATCCGATTTCGTTGCTTTTCTCGATATTATCTTTACCAGAGGTCAATGACTCGTAGTCGCTGACCCGATATCAATAACCCAGGGTCGATGACCCAAGGTCGATGACTCAAGTCGATGACCGAAGATCGACTCCGGGAAACCTACTCCTGGAGGTCGACTCCGGGAGTTAGATTATGGGAGCTGGACTCCGATAGGTCGACTAAGGGAGAAGGTCTCCGGGAGTAAGACTCCAGGATGTCGACTCCGGGAGGTTGACTCCGGGAGGCCGACTCCGGGAGAACGATTCCGTGAGGTTGACTACGGGAGTTAGAATATGAGAGCTTGATACCAGTTGGTAGAGTAAGGGAGAATGACTCCGGCTTGTTGACTCCATGAGGTCGATGACCCGAGGTCGATGCCCCGAGGTCGATTACCCGAAGTCGATGACGTGAGATCAATGACTCGAAGTAATGACCCAAGGTCGATGACCCAAGATCGATGACTCGAGGTAGATGACCGGATATTGACTCCGGGAGATCGACTACTGGAGGTCGACTCCAGGAGGTCGACTCCGGAAGGTCGACTCCGGGAGGTCGACTCCGGGAGGTAAACTCCGGGAGGTCAACTCCGGGAGGTAAACTCCGGAGGGTCAACTCCGGAAGGTTGACTCCGGGAGGTCAACTCCGGGAGGTTGACTCAGGGAGGTCGACTCCGGGATATCGACTACTGGAGGTCAACTCCGGGAGATCGACTCCGGGAGGTAAACTCCTGGACGTCGGCTCCGGGAGGTTGACTCCGGGAGGTCGACTCCGGGAGTTAGATTATGCGTGTTCGACACTAGTAGGTCCACCAATAAAGAAGGACTCCGGGAGTTATACTCCGGGATGTAGACTCCGGGTTGTTGACTCCGAGAGGTCGATGACCCGAGGTCAATGACTCGAGGTCGATGAACCAAGGTCGATGACCCGAGGTCGATGACCCGAGGTCCATGACCCGAGGTCAATGACCCGAGGTCGATGACCCAAGGTCGATGACCCAGGGTCAATGACCTAAGGTCGATGACCCGAGGTCGATGAACCCGGGGTCAATTGCCTGAGGTTTGTGAACTGAGATCAATGACTCGAGGTTAATGACCCAAAGTCGATGACTCAAGGTCGATGATTGGAAGGCGATGACCCGAGGTCGATGAACCGAGGTCGCTGACCCGATATCGATGACCCGAGGTCAATGACCTTTTGTCGATGTCTCGGGTCGATGATCGGTCGTCGACTCCGGGAGGTCAACTCTGGGAAGTTGCTTCCATGAGGTGGACCTCGTGAAGTCGACTCCGGGACGTCAATTCCAGGAGGTCAATTCTGGGATGACTCACAGCGTATGATTCTAGGTCGATTATACGAGGTCGATGACCCGAGGTTGATGACCCGAGGAATATGAACAGAGGTCGATGACTCGAGGTGGGTGACCTAACGTCGACGATTCAAGGCCGATGACTCTGAGTCTAGGTTGCTTTTTTCGATCATATTTCGATAAAATGACGAACATTAAGGCAAAATAGAGGAAAAAAATGGAAACTTTGCAAAAATAGTCCTTTTTCGTAGCTTTTTTCGATCATAACTCGATAACATGACAAAAATGAAGGCAATATAGGGGATGAGAATTTGGAATTTCGCAAAAATTATCCTTTTTCTCTTTTTCGATCATGTCTCGATAAAATGACAAAAATTAAGGAAAATAGAGAAAAAAATTGAAATTTCGCTAAAATTATCCGTTTTCGTTTCCTTTTTCGATCTTATCTCGAATAAAGAGGATAATTAATGCAAAATATGCAAAATAAATTGAGATTGCGCTAAGATTATCCGTTTGCGTTGCTTTTTTCGATCAAATCTTGATAAACTGACGAAAATTAAGGAAAAATAGAGGAAATATTGAAATTTTGCTATAAATAAAAATCTTCTTTGCTTTTTTCGATCATGTCTCGTTAAAATGGCGAAAATATACGTAAAATAGAGGAAAAAATAGAAAAGTCAGTGAAATTGTCCGTATTCGTTGCTTTTGTCGATCATAACTCGGTTAAATGACGAAAATAAGGGCAAAACGAGGAAAAGAATTGAAATTTCGCTAAAATTCTCCGTTTTCGTCGCTGTTTTCGATCATATTTTGATAAAAATACGAGAATTAAGACATAATAGAGTAGAAAGATTCAAATGCCAGTTAAATTTTCTGTATTTCTTCGTTTTTCGATCAGATCTGGATAAAATGACGATTATTTAGGCTAAATAGAGGAAAAAAATTGAAAGGTCAGTGAAATTATCCGTATTCGTTGCTTTTTTCGATCATAACTCGGTTAAATGACGAAAATAAGGGCAAAACGAGGAAAAATTGAAATTTCGCTAAAATTCTCCGTTTTCGTCCCTGTTTTCGATCATATTTTGATAATAATACGAGAATTCAGGAATAATAGAGTAAAAAGATTCAAATGCCAGTTAAATTTTCTGTATTTCTTCGTTTTTCGATCAGATCCGGATAAAATGACGATTATTTAGGCTAAATTGAGGAAAAGAATTGAAATCTTCGTGATATTAAATGTTTTCGTTCCTTTTTTCGATCATATCTCCATAAGCTGACGAAAATTAAGGCATAATAGAAGAAAAAATTTCAAATTTTTGTTAAATTATCCGTTTTCGTTCGTTTATTCGATCATATCTCGATGAAATATAAAAAAATTAAGGCAATATATATGATGAAAAATTGAAATTTCGCTATAATTGTTCGTTTTCGTTATTTTTTCGATCATATTTCGATAAAATGACGAAAATCAACGTAAAATAGAGGAAAAAATTGAGATTTTGTTAAAAATATCCGTTTTCGTATCTTTTTTCGACCATATCTCGATTAAATGACAAAAAGTATGCAATATGTAGAATGAAAAATTGATATTTCGATTGAATTAATATAAACTGGCGAAAATTAACTCAAAATAGAGGAAAAATTATTAAATTTTCCTTCTTATATCTCGATAAAATGAAGAAAATTTAGAAACAGTAGAGGAAAAAAATTGAAATTTCGTTAAAATTATCTTTTTTCGTTATTTTAATAGTAATATCTCGGTAAAATGACGAAAGAAGGATAAATAGTGGAAAAAAATTGAAATTTATGATAGTATTATCCGTTTTCGTTGCTTTTTCGATCATATTTCGATAAAATGACGAACTTTAAGGCAAAAGTGATGAAAAAAATTAAATTCCCCAAAATTTATACGTTTTTGTTATTTTCTTGTTCATATTTTGATAAGATGACGAAAATTAACACAAGATGCAGGAAAAAATTGAAAACTCGGGTGAAATTATCCGTTTTTGTTGCTTTTATCCAACATAACACGGTTAAATGACGAAATTAAGGAAAAATCGAGGAAAAAAAATAGAAAATTCGGTGGAATTATCAATTTTCGTTGCTTTTTTCAATCTATATCTCGATAAAATGAAGAAAATCAAGAAAAAATCGAGTACAAAAGATTGAAATTTCGCAAAAATAGTCCGTTTTCATAGTTTTCTTGATATTTCGAAAATATGACAAATATTAAGGCAATATGAGGATGAAAAGTTGAAATTTCTATAAAATTATCAGTTTTCGTTTTTTTCCGAACGTATCTCGATAAAATGACGAAAATGAGGGCAAAATATCGGAAAAAATTGAAATTTCTCTAAATTTATCGTTTTTCATTGCATTTTTCAAACATATGATGATAAAATTACGAAAATTAAGACAAAATATTAAAATTTCGCAGAAATAATCCGTTTTCGTATCTTTTTCGACCATATCTATATAAAATAACAAAAATTATGCAATATAGAGAATGAAAAATTGAGATTTCACTAAAATTATCCATTTTCGTTGCTTTTTTCCTACACATCTTGATAAAATAGCGGAAATTAAGGCAAAATTGAGGAAAAAATTGAAATTTCGCTAAAATTATCCGTTTTCATTGCCTTTCTCCATCATAGCTCGATAAAATCACAAAAATTAAGGCAATATATTGTATGGAAAATAGAAATTTCCCTAAAATTATACATTTTCTTTCCTTTTTTCGATCATATCTCGATAAAATTGGAATTTTGGTTAAATTATCCGTTTTCTATGCTTATTTCAATAATATCTTGGTAAAATGAAGAAAATAAAGGCAAATTGAAGAAAAAATTTTATTAAGTGTGAAATATTACGTTTCCGTTTGCTTTTCTCTATCATATCTCCTTAAAATGACGAATATTAGGGCAAAATAGATGAAAAAATAGCAGATTTTCGTTAAATAATCCAATTTCGTTACTTTTTTCCATCATATCTCAATGAAATGACGAAAATTAAGACAAAATAGAGGAAATTAGATTGAAATTTCGCTAGAATTATCCGATTTCGTTGCTTTTCTCGATATTATCTTTACCAGAAATAATGACTCGTACTCGTTGACCCGATGTCAATAACCCAGGGTCGATGACACAAGGTCGATGACTGAAGTCGATGACCGGAGATCGACTCCGGGAAACCGACTCCTTGAGGTCGACTCCGGGAGTTAGATTATGGGAGCTGGACTCAGATAGGTCAACTAAGGGAGAAGGTCCCTGGGAGTAAGACTCCAGGATGTCGACTCCGGGAGGTTGACTCCGGGAGGCCGACTCCGGGAGAACGATTCAAGGAGGTTGACTCCGGGAGTTAGATAATGAGAGCTCGATACCAGTTGGTAGAGTAAGGGAGAATGACTCCGGGTTGTTGACTCCGGGAGGTCGATGCCCCGAGGTCGATGACCCGAAGTTGATGACTTGAGATCAATGACTCGAAGTAATGACCCAAGGTCGATGACCCAAGATCGATGACTCGAGGTAGATGACCGGAGATTGACTCCGGGAAATCGACTACTGGAGGTCGAATCCAGGAGGTCGACTCCAGGATATCGACTCCGGAAGGTCGACTCCGGGAGGTCAACTCCGGGAGGTAAACTCCGGGAGGTCAACTCCGGGAGGTTGACTCCGGGAGGTCGACTCCGGGAGGTTGACTCCGGGAGGTCGACTCCGGGAGATCGACTACTGGAGGTCGACTCCGGGAGATCGACTCCTGGAGATCGACTCTGGGAGGTAAACTCCGGGACGTCGGCTCCGGGAGGTTGACTCCGGGAGGTCGACTCCGGGAGTTAGATTTAGGCGTGTTCGACACCAGTAGGTCCACTAATGGAGAAGGACTCCGGGAGTTATGCTCCGGGTTGTAGACTTCGGGTTGTTGACTCCGGGAGGTCAATGACCCGAGGTCAATGACCCGAGGTCGATGAACCAAGGTCGATGACCCAAGGTCGATGACCCATGGTCGATGACCCCAGGTCGATGACCCAAGGTCGATGACCCGAGGTCGATGACCCGAGGTCAATGACCCGAGGTCGATGACCCGAGGTCGATGACCTGAGGTCGATGACCCGAGGTCAATGACCTGAGGTCAATGACCCGAGGTCGATGACCCGAGGTCGATAACCCAGGGTCGAGGACCCAAGGTCGATGACCCGAGGTCGATGACCCGGGGTCCATTGCCTGAGGTTTGTGACCTGAGATCAATGACTCGAGGTCAATGACCAAAAGTCGATGACTCAAGGTCGATGATTGGAGGGCGATGACCCGAGGTTGATGACCCGAGGAATATGAACAGAGGTCGATGACCCGAGGTGGGTGACCTAACGTGGACGATTCAAGGTCGATGACTCTAAGTCTAGGTTGCTTTTTTCGATCATATTTCGATAAAATGACGAACATTAAGGCAAAATAGAGGAAAAAAATGGAAACTTTGCAAAAATAGTCCTTTTTCGTAGCTTTTTTCGATCATAACTCGATAACATGACAAAAATGAAGGCAATATAGGGGATGAGAATTTGGAATTTCGCAAAAATTATCCTTTTTCTCTTTTTCGATCATGTCTCGATAAAATGACTAAAATTAAGGAAAATAGAGAAAAAAATTGAAATTTCGCTAAAATTATCCGTTTTCGTTTCCTTTTTCGATCTTATCTCGAATAAATGAGGATAATTAATGCAAAATATGCAAAATAAATTGAGATTGCGCTAAGATTATCCGTTTGCGTTGCTTTTCTCGATCAAATCTTGATAAACTGACGAAAATTTAGGAAAAATAGAGGAAAATATTGAAATTTTACTATAAATATAAATTTTGTTTGCTTTTTTCGATCATGTCTCGATAAAATGGCGAAAATATACGTAAAATAGAGGAAAAAAATAAAAAAGTCAGTGAAATTGTCCGTATTCGTTGCTTTTGTCGATCATAACTCGATTAAATGACGAAAATACGGGCAAAACGAGGAAAAGAATTGAAATTTCGCTAAAATTCTCCGTTTTCGTCGCTGTTTTCGATCATATTTTGATAAAAATACGAGAATTAAGACATAATAGAGTAAAAAAATTCAAATGCCAGTTAAATTTTCTGTATTTCTTCGTTTTTCGATCAGATCTGGATAAAATGACGATTATTTAGGCTAAATAGAGGAAAAATATTAATAGGTCAGTGAAATTATCCGTATTCGTTGCTTTTTTCGATCATAACTCGGTTAAATGACGAAAATAAGGGCAAAACGAGGAAAAAAATTGAAATTTCTCTAAATTTATCGTTTTTCATTGCATTTTTCAAACATATGATGATAAAATTACGAAAATTAAGACAAAATAGTTGACAAAAAATTAAAATTTCGCAGAAATAATCCGTTTTCGTATCTTTTTCGACCAAATCTATATAAAATGACAAAAAATATGCAATATAGAGAATGAAAATTTGAGATTACACTAAAATTATCCATTTTCGTTGCTTTCTTCCTACACATCTTGATAAAATAGCGGAAATTAAGGCAAAATTGAGGAAAAAATTTAAATTTCGCTAAAATTGTCTGTTTTCATTGCCATTCTCCATCATAGCTCGATAAAATCACAAAAATTAAGGCAATATATTGTATGGAAAATAGAAATTTCCCTAAAATTATACATTTTCTTTACGTTTTTTCGATCATATCTCGATAAAATCGGAATTTTGGTTAAATTATCCGTTTTCGATGGTTATTTCAATAATATCTTGGTAAAATGAAGAAAATAAAGGCAATATTGAAGAAACAATTTTAATAAGGGTGAAATTTTACGTTTCCGTTTGCTTTTCTCTATCATATCTCCTTAAAATGGAGAATACTAAGGCAAAATAGATGAAAAAATAGCAGATTTTCGTTAAATAATCCAATTTCGTTACTTTTTTCCATCATTTCTCAATGAAATGACGAAGATTAAGACAAAATAGAGGATATTAGATTGAAATTTCTCTAGAATTATCCGATTTCGTTGCTTTTCTCGATATTATCTTTACCAGAAATCAATGACTCGTAGTCGCTGATCCGATGTCAATAACCCAGAGTCGATGACCCAAGGTCGATGACTCAAGTCGATGACCGGAGATCGACTCCAGGAAACCGATTCCTGGAGGTCGACTCCGGGAGTTAGATTATGGGAGCTGGACTCCGATAGGTCGACTAAGGGAGAAGGTCTCCGGGAGTCTCCGGGGACTCCAGGATGTCGACTCCGGGAGGTTGACTCCGGGATGCCGACTCCGGGAGAACGATTCCGGGAGGTTGACTCCGGGAGTTAGATTATGAGAGCTCGATACCAGTAGGTCGAGTAAGGGAGAATGGCTCCGGGTTGTTGACTCCGGGAGGTCGATGCCCCGAGGTCGATGACCCGAAGTCGATGACCGGAGATTGACTCCGGGAGATCGACTACTGGAGGTCGACTCCAGGAGGTCGACTCCAGGATAACGACTCCGGAAGGTCGACTCCGGGAGGTCGACTCCAGGAGGTAAACTCCGTGAGGTCAACTCCGGGAGGTTGACTCCGGGAGGTCAACTCCGTGAGGTTGACTCCGGGAGGTCGACTCCGGGAAATCGACTTCTGGAGGTCAACTCCGGGAGATCGACTCCGGGAGATCGACTCTGGGAGGTAAACTCCGGGATGTCGGCTCCGGGAGGTTGACTCCGGCAGGTCGACTCCGGGAGTTAGATTATGCGTGCTCGACACCAGTAGGTCCATTAAGAAAGAAGGACTCCGGGAGTTATACTCCGGGATGTAGACTCCGGGTTGTTGAATCCGGGAGGTCGATGACCCGAGGTCAATGACCCGTGGTTGATGAACCAAGGTCGATGACCCAAGGTCGATGACCAGAGGTCGATGACCCGAGGTCAATGACCCGAGGTCGATGACCCAAGGTCGATGATCCACGGTCAATGACCCGAGGTCGATGACCCGAGGTCGATGACCCGGGGTCAATTGCCTGAGGTTTTTTCCTTTCCTTTTTTCAATCAAATCTTGATATACTGACGAAAATTAAGGAAAAATAGAGGAAAATATTGAAATTTTGCTATAAATATAAATTTTCTTTGCTTTTTTCGATCATGTCTCGTTAAAATGGCGAAAATATACGTAAAATGGAGGAAAAAAAATCGAAACTTTGCAAAAATAGTCCTTTTTCGTAGCTTTTTTTGATCATAACTCGATAACATGACAAAAATGTAGGCAATATAGGGGATGAGAATTTGGAATTTCGCAAAAATTATCCTTTTTCTCTTTTTCGATCATGTCTCGATAAAATGGCTAAAATTAAGGAAAATAGAGAAAAAAATTGAAATTTCGCTAAGATTATCCGTTTGCGTTGCTTTTTTCGATCAAATCTTGATAAACTGACGAAAATTAAGGAAAAATAGAGGAAAATATTGAAATTTTGCTATAAATATAAATTTTCTTTGCTTTTTTCGATCATGTCTCGATAAAATGGAGAAAATATACGTAAAATAGAGGAAAAAAATGGAAAAGTCAGTGAAATTATCCGTATTCGTTGCTGTTGTCGATCATAACTCGGTTAAATGACGAAAATAAGGGCAAAACGAGGAAAAGAATTGAAATTTCGCTAAAATTCTCCGTTTTCGTCGCTGTTTTCGATCATATTTTGATAAAAATACGAGAATTAAGGCATAATAGAGTACAAAGATTCAAATTCCAGTTAAATGTTCGGTTTTTGTTTGTTTTTCGATCAGATCTGGATAAAATGATGATTATTTAGGCTAAATTGAGGAAAAACATTCAAATTTCCATAAAATTAAACGTTTTCGTTGCTTTTTTCGATCATATCTCCATGAGCTGTCAAATAAAAGGCATAATAGAAGGAAAAATTTGAAATTTATGTTAAATTATCCGTTTTCGTTCGTTTATTCGATCGTATCTCGATAAAATTTAAAAAAATTAAGGCAAAATATATGATGAAAAATTGAAATTTTGCTATAATTTTTCGTTTTCGTTATTTTTTCGATCATATTTCGATAAAATGACGAAAATCAACGTAAAATAGAGGAAAAAATTGAAATCTTGCTAAAAATATCCGTTTTCGTTTTTTTTTTCGACCATATCTCGATAAAATGACAGAAATGACGCAATATTGAGAATGAAAAATCGATATTTCGATAGAATTAATATAAACTTGCGAAATTAATTCAAAATAGAGGAAGAAATTTAAATTTTCCTTCTTATATCTCGATAAAATGAAGAAAATTTAGAAACAGTAGAGGAAAAAAATTGAAATTTCGCTAAAATTATCTGTTTTCGTTATTTGTATCAGTAATATCTCGGTAAAATGACGAAAAAAAAGGTTAATAGTGGAAAAAAATTGAAATTTATGATAGAATTATCCGTTTTCGTTGCTTTTTCGATCATATTTATCGATAAAATGACGAACTTTAAGGCAAAATTGATGAAAAAAATTGAAATTCCCCATAAAGTTTACGTTTTTGTTATGTTTTTGTTCATATTTTGATAAGATGACGAAAATTAATGCAAGATGGAGGAAAAAATTTGAAAACTCGGGTGAAATTATCCGTTTTCGTTGCTTTTATCCACCATAACACGGTTAAATGACGAAATTAAGGAAAAATTGAGGAAAAAAAATAGAAAATTCGGTGGAATTATCAATTTTCGTTGCTTTTTTCGATCTATATCTCCATAAAATGAAGAAAATCAAGAAAATTTCGAGGACAAAAAATTGAAATTTCGCAAAAATAATCCGTCTTCATAGTTTTCTTGATCATATTTCTAAAATATGACAAATATTAAGGCAATATAGGGAATGAAAAATCTATTTTTTGAAAACATTATCGGTTTTTGTTTTTTTTTTCGATCTTATCTCGATAAAATGACGAAAATTGAGGCAAAATATCGGAAATAAATTGAGTTTTTGCTAAAATTATCCTTTTTCGTTGTTTTTTTCGATCATATGTCGATAGAAGGACGAAATTTAAGTCAAAATAGAGGACCAAAATTGAAATATCGCTAAAATTATCCGTTTTCATTGCTTTACTTGATATTATCTAGTTAAAATCAATATATTAAGGCAACATATAGGATGAAAAATTGAAAATTCTCTAAAATTATCCGTTTTCTTTGCTTTTTTCGATCATATGTCGATAAAATGGCGAAAATTAACGTAAAATAGTGGATAAAATTGGAATTTCGTTGAAATGATCCGTTTTCGTTGCTTATTTTAATAATATCTCGGTAAAATTACGAAAATAAGGGCAAAATAGAGGAAAAAGTGAAATTTTAGGTGAAATTATTCATTTTTGTTGTTTTTTTTTGATCATTACTCGATAAAATAACAAAAATTAAGGAAAAATAGTGGAAAAATGTTGAAATTTTGCTAAAACTAACCGTTTCCCATCATATCTAAATAAAATGACGAACATTTAGGCACAATAGAAGAAAAACATTCAAATTTCCATAAAATTTACCGTTTTCGTTGCTTTCTTCGACCATATCTCCATAAAATGACAAAAATTAAGGCAAAATGGAGGAAAAAATATAAAATTTCAGTGGAATTATCCGTTTTCGTTGCTTTCTTCGATCATATCTCGATAAAATGACGAAAATTAAGTTAAAATAGAGGACAAAAAATTGTAATTTCGCAAAAATAATCCGCTTTCGTAGCTTTTTTCGATCATATCTCGATAAAATGAAAACAATTAAGGCAATATAGAGGATGAAAAGTTGAAATTTCTATAAAATTTTTCAGTTTTCGTTTTTTTTCCGAACATATCTCGATAAAATGACGAAAATGAGGGCAAAATATCGGAAAAAATTGAAATTTCTCTAAATTTATCGTTTTTAATTGCATTTTTCAAACAATTGATGAAAAAATTACAAAAATTAAGACAAAATAGTTGACAAAATATTAAAATTTCGCAGAAATAATCCGTTTTCGTATCTTTTTCGACCATATCTATATAAAATAACAAAAATTATGCAATATTGAGAATGAAAAATCGATATTTTGATAGAATTAATATAAACTGGCGGAAATTAAGGCAAAATTGAGGAAGAAATTGAAATTTCGCTAAAATTATCCGTTTTCATTGCCTTTCTCCATCATAGCTCGATAAAATCACAAAAATTAAGGCAATATATTGTATGGAAAATAGAAATTTCCCTAAAATTATACATTTTCTTTCCTTTTTTCGATCATATCTCGATAAAATTGGAATTTTGGTTAAATTATCCGTTTTCTATGCTTATTTCAATAATATCTTGGTAAAATGAAGAAAATAAAGCCAAAATTTGAGAAAAAATGTTGGTGGGTGAAATTTTACGTTTCCGTTTGCTTTTCTCTATCATATCTCCTTAAAATGACGAATATTAAGGCAAAATAGTTAAAAAAAAGCAGATTTTTGTTAAATAATCCAATTTCGTTACTTTTTTCCATCATATCTCAATAAATTTGACGAAAATTAAGACAAAATAGAGGAAATTAGATTGAAATTTCGCTAGAATTATCCGATTTCGTTGCTTTTCTCGATATTATGTTTACCAGAAATCAATGACTCGTAGTCGTTGACCCGATGTCAATAACCCAGGGTCGATGACCCAAGGTCGATGACTCAAGTCGATGACCGGAGATCGACTTCGGGAAACCGACTCCTGGAGGTCGACTCCGGGAGTTAGATTATGGGAGCTGGACTCCGATAGGTCGACTAAGGGAGAAGGTCTCCGGGAGTAAGACTCCAGGATGTCGACTCCGGGAGGTTGACTCCGGGAGGCCGACTCCGGGAGAACGATTCCGGGAGGTTGACTCCGGGAGTTAGATTATGAGAGCTCGATACCAGTAGGTAGAGTAAGGGAGAATGACTCCGGGTTGTTGATTCCGGGAGGTCGATGACCCGAGGTCGATTCCCCGAGGTCGATGACCCGAAGTCGATGACCTGAGATCAATTACTCGAAGTAATGACCCAAGGTCGATGACCCAAGATCGATGACTCGAGGTAGATGACCGGAGATTGACTCCGGGAGATCGACTACTGGAGGTCGACTCCAGGATATCGACTCCCGAAGGTCGACTCCGGGAGGTAAATTCCGGGACGTCGGCTCCGGGAGGTAGACTCCGGGAGGTCGACTCCGGGAGTTAGATTATGCGTGTTCGACAACAGTAGGTCCACTAATGGAGAAGGACTTCGGGAGTTATACTCCGGGTTGTAGACTCCGGGTTGTTGACTCCGGGAGGTCGATGACCCGAGGTCAATGACCCGAGGTCAAAGACCCGAGGTCGATGAACCAAGGTCAATGACCCAAGGTCGATGACCCACGGTCGATGACCCAAGGTCGATGAGCCGAGGTCGATGACCCGAGGTCGATGACCCGAGGTCGATGAACCGAGGTCGATGACCCGAGGTCGATGACCCGAGGTCGATGACCCGAGGTCGATTACCCGAGGTCGATGACCCCAGTTCAATGACCCGAGGTCCATGACCCGAGGTCGATGACCCAGGGTCGATGACCCAAGGTCGATGACCCGAGGTCGATGACCCGAGGTCGATGACCCGGGGTCGATGACTTGAGGTCGATGACCCGGGGTCGATTGCCTGAGGTTTGTAACCTGAGATCAATGTGTGAGGTCAATGACCCAAAGTCGATGACTCAAGTTCGATGATTGGAGGGCGATGACCCGAGGTCGATGACCCGAGGTCGATGACCCGAGATCGATGACCCGAGGTCAATGACCTATGGTCGATGACTCGGGTCGATGATCGGTCGTCGACTCCGGGAGGTCAACTCTGGGAAGTTGCTTCCATGAGGTGGACCTCGTGAAGTCGACTCCGGGACGTCAATTCCAGGAGGTCAATTCTGGGATGACTCAAAGCGTATGATCCTAGGTCGATTATACGAGGTCGATGACCCGAGCTTGATGACCTGAGGAATATGAAAAGAGGTCGATGACCCAAGGTGGATGACCTAACGTCGACGATTCAGGGTCGATGACTCTGAGTCTAGGTTGCTTTTTTCGATCATATTTCGATAAAATGACGAACATTAAGGCTAAATAGAAAAAAAAATGGAAACTTAGCAAAAATAGTCCTTTTTCGTAGCTTTTTTCGATCATAACTCGATAACATGACAAAAATGAAGGCAATATAGGGGATGAGAATTGGAATTTCGCAAAAATTATCCTTTTTCTCTTTTTCGATCATGTCTCAATAAAATGACTAAATTTAAGGAAAATAGAGAAAAAAATTAAAATTTCGCTAAAATTATCCGTTTTCGTTCCTTTATTCTGTAATATCGTCATAAAATGAGGAAAAAATCGAAATTTCGTAATTTGATCATATAATGAGGAAAAAAACGAGTAAATACAGGAAAATATAGAAATTTCGCTAAAATTATCCGCTAACGACCATTTTTTCGGTAATTTCGTCATAAAATGAGGAAAAAAAACGAGTAAATAGAGGAATAAATAGACATTTTGCGAAAATTATCCGTTTTCGTCCCTTTTTTGGTAATTTCGTCATAAAATGAGGAAAAAAACGGGTAAATTGAGGAAAAAAATAAAAATAACGCTAAAATTATCCGTTTTCGTCCCTTTTTTCGGTAATTTCGTCATAAAATGAGGAAAAAAAAACGAGTAATTAGAGGATAAAAATAGAAATTTCACTAAAATTATCCGTTTTCGTCCCTTTTTTCGGTAATTTCGTCATAAAATGAGGATAAAAACGAGTAAATAGAAGAAAAAATAGAAATTACGCTAAAATTATCCGTTTTCGATCCTTTTTTCGGTAATTTCGTCATAAAATGAGAAAAAATCGAGTAAATAGAGGAAAAAATAAAAATTTCACTAAAATTATCCGTTTTCTGCCCTTTTTTCGGTAATTTCGTCATAAAATGAGGAAAAAAATAACAATTTCGTTAAAATTATCCGTTTTCGTCCCTTTTTTCGGTAATTTAGTCAAAAAATGAGAAAAAAAAAGTAAATAAAGGAAAAAATAGAAATTTCGCTATTATTATCCGTTTTCGGCCCTTTTTTCGGTAATTTCGTCATAAAATAAGGAAAAAAAAACGAGTAAATAGAGGAAAAAATAGAAATTTTGCTAAAATAATCCGTTTTCTGCCCTTTTTTCGGTAATTTCGTCATAAAATGAGGAAAAAATCAAGTAAATAGAGGAAAAAACAGAAATTTCGAAAAAATTATCCGTATTCGTCCCTTTTTTCGGTAATTTCGTCATAAAATGAGGAAAAAAAAACGAGTAAATAGAGGAAAAAAATAGAAATTTCCCAAAAATCACCCGTTTTCGTCCCTTTTTTCGGAAATTTAGTCATAAAATAAAGAAAAAAAAAGAGTAAATTGAGGAAAAAAAAAAAATTTCACTAAATTTATCAGTTTTCGTCACTTTTTTCGGGAATTTCGTCATAAAATGAGGAAAAAAAAATTTCGCTAAACTTATCCGTTTTCGTTCCTTTTTTCGGTAATATCGTCATAAAATGAGGAAAAAAAAACGATTAAATAGAGGAAAAAATGGGAATTTCGCTAAAATTATCAGTTTTCGTCCCTTTTTTCGGTAATTTGTCATAAAATGAGGAAAAAAAACTAGTAAATTGAGGAAAAAAATAGAAATTTCGCTAAAATTATCCGTTTTCGGCCCTTTTATCGGTGATTTCGTCATAAAATGAGGAAAAAAAACGAGTAAATAGAGGAAAAAATAGAAATTTCGCTAAAATTATCCGTTTTCGTCCCTTTTTTCGGTAATTTCGTCATAAAATGAGGAAAAAAAAACGAGTAAGTAGAGGAAAAAATAGAAATTACGCTAAAATTATCCGTTTTCGATCCTTTTTTCGGTAATTTCGTCATAAAATGAGAAAAAATCGAGTAAATAGAGGAAAAAATAAAAATTTCACTAAAATTATCCGTTTTCTGCCCTTTTTTCGGTAGTTTCGTCATAAAATAAGGAAAAAAAAACGAGTAAATAGAGGAAAAAATAGAAATTTTGCTAAAATTATCCGTTTTTCTGCCCTTTTTTCGGTAATTTCGTCATAAAATGAGGAAAAAATAAAAATTTCGCTAAAATTATCCGTTTTCGTCCCTTTTTTCGGTAATTTAGTCATAAAATGAGAAAAAATCAAGTAAATAGAGGAAAAAACAGAAATTTAAAAAAAATTATCCGTATTCGTCTCTTTTTTCGGTAATTTCGTCATAAAATGAGGAAAAAAAACGAGTAAATAGAGGAAAAAAATAGAAATTTCCCAAAAATCATCGGTTTTCGTCCCTTTTTTCGGAAATTTAGTCATAAAATAAAGAAAAAAATGAGTAAATTGAGGAAAAAAATAAAAATTTCACTAAATTTATCAGTTTTCGTCACTTTTTTCGGGAATTTCGTCATAAAATGAGGAAAAAAAAATTTCGGTAAATTTTTCCGTTTTCGTTCCTTTTTGCGGTAATATGGTCATAAAATGAGGAAAAAAAACGAGTAAATAGAGGAAAAAATAGAAATTTCGCTAAAATTTTACAGTTTTCGTCCCTTTTTTCGGTAATTTCGTCATAAAATAAGGAAAAAAAACGAGTAAATAGAGGAAAAAATAGAAATTTTGCTAAAATTATCCGTTTTCTGCCCTTTTTTCGGTAATTTCGTCATAAAATGAGGAAAAAAATAAAAATTTCGCTAAAATTATCCGTTTTCGTCCCTTTTTTCGGTAATTTAGCCATAAAATGAGAAAAAAAAGTAAATAAAGGAAAAAATAGAAATTTCGCTATAATTATCCGTTTTCGGCCCTTTTTTCGGAAATTTAGTCATAAAATAAAGAAAAAAAACGAGTAAATTGAGGAAAAAAATAAAATTTCACTAAAATTATCAGTTTTCGTCCCTTTTTTCGGTAATTTCGTCATAAAATGAGGAAAAAAACGAGTAAATTGAGGAAAAAAATAGAAATTTCGCTAAAATTATCCGTTTTCGGCCCTTTTCTTGGTGATTTCGTCATAAAATGAGGAAAAAAAACGAGTAAATAGAGGAAAAAATTGAAATTTCGCTAAAATTATCCGTTTTCTGCCCTTTTTTCGGTAATTTCGTCATAAAATAAAGAAAAAAAACGAGTAAATTGAGGAAAAAAATAAAATTTCACTAAAATTATCAGTTTTCGTCCCTTTTTTCGGGAATTTTTCATAAAATGAGGAAAATAAATTTCGCTAAAATTATCCGTTTTCGTCTCTTTTTTCGGGAATTTCGTCATAAAATGAGGAAAAAAAAAATTTCGCTAAAATTATCCGTTTTCGTTCCTTTATTCTGTAATATCGTCATAAAATGAGGAAAAAATTGAAATACCGTAATTTGATCATAAAATGAGGAAAAAATACGAGTAATATAGGAAAAAATAGAAATTTCGCTAAAATTATCCGATTTTGTCCCTTTTTTCGGTAATTTCGACATAAAATGAGGAATAAAAACGAGTAAATAGAGGATAAAAATAGAAATTTCACTAACATTATCCGTTTTCGTCCCTTTTTTCGGGAATTTCGTCATAAAATGAGGAAAAAAAACGAGTAAATAGAGGAAAAAAAAGAAATTTCGCTAAAATTATTCGTTTTCGACCCTTTTTTCGGTAATTTCGTCATAAAATGAGAAAAAATCGGGTAAATAGAGGAAAAAATAGAAATTTCGCTAAAGTTATCCGTTTTCTGCCCTTTTTTTGGTAATTTCGTCATAAAATGAGGAAAAAAATAAAAATTTCGTTAAAATTATCCGTTTTCGTCCCTTTTTTCGGTAATTTGTTATAAAATGAGAAAAAAAAGTAAATAAAGGAAAAAATAGAAAATTCGCTATAATTATCTGTTTTCGGCCCTTTTTTTGGTAATTTCGTCATAAAATAAGGAAAAAAAACGAGTAAATAAAGGAAAAATATAAAAATTTCGCTAAAATTATCCGTTTTCGTCTCTTTTTTCGGTAATTTCGTCCTAAAATGAGAAAAAATCAAGTAAATAGAGGAAAAAAATAGAAATTTTGCAGAAATCATCCGTTTTCGTCCCTTTTTTCGGAAATTTAGTCATAAAATAAAGAAAAAAAAGAGTAAATTGAGGAAAAAAATAAAAATTTCATTAAATTAATCAGTTTTCGTCACTTTTTTCGGGAATTTCGTCATAAAATGAGGAAAAAAAATAATTTCGCCCTAAAATTATCCGTTTCCGGTCCTTTTTTCGGTAATATCGTCATAAAATGAGGAAAAAAAACAAGTAAATAGAGGAAAAAATAGAAATTTCGCTAAATTTATCCGTTTTCGTCCCTTTTTTTTGGTAATCTCGTCATAAAATGAGGAAAACAAACGAGTAAATTGAGGAAAATATTGAAATTTCGCTAAAATTATCCATTTTCGTCCTTTTATTTTGTAATTTTGTCATAAAATGAGGAAAAAACGAGTAAATAGAGGAAAAAAATAGAAATATCGCTAAAATTATCCGTTTTCGTCCATTTTTATGGTAATTTCGTTATAAAATGAGGATAAAAATCTAGGAAATTGAGGAAAAAAATAGAAATATCGCTAAAATTATCCGTTTTCGCCCATTTTTTTGGTAATTTCGTCATAAAATGAGGAAAAAAAATCTAGGAAATTGAGTACAAAAATTGAAATTTCGCTAAAATTATCCGGTTTTTCCCTTTTTTCGGTAATTTCATCATAAAATGAGGAAAAAAAACGAGTAAATAGAGGAAAAAATAGAAATTTCGCTAAAATTATCCGTTTTCGTCCCTTTTTTGTAATATCGTCATAAAATGAGGAAAAAAAGGATTAAATAGAGGAAAAAATAGAAATTACGCTAAAATTATCCGTATTCGTCCCTTTTTTCGGTAATTTCGTCATATAATGAGGAATACAAACGAGTAAATAGAGGAAAAAATCAAAATTTCGCTAAAATTATCCATTTACGTCCTTTTTTTCGGTAATTTTGTCATAAAATGAGGAAAAATACGAGTAAATAGAGGAAAAAAATAAAAATTTCGCTAAAATTATCCGTTTTCGTCTCTTTTTTCGGTAATTTCGTCCTAAAATGAGGATAAAAACGAGTAAATAGCGGAAAAAATAGAAATTTCGCTAAAATTATCCGTTTCCTGCCAATTTTTCGGTAATTTCGTCATAAAATGAGGATAAAAATAAAAATTTCGCTAAAATTATCCGTTTTCGTCCCTTTTTTCGGAAGTTTGTTATAAAATGAGAAATAAAAAGTAAATAAAGCAAAAAATAGAAATTTCGCTATAATTATCTGTTTTCGGCCCTTTTTTTGGTAATTTCGTCATAAAATAAGGAAAAAAAAACGAGTAAATAGAGGAAAAAATAGAAATTTACTTAAAATTATCCGTTTTCTGCCATTTTTTCGATAATTTCGTCATAAAATGAGAAAAAATCAAGTAAATAGAGGAAAAAAATAGAAATTTTGCAGAAATCATCCGTTTTCGTCCCTTTTTTCGGAAATTTAGTCATAAAATAAAGAAAAAAAAGAGTAAATTGAGGAAAAAAATAAAAATTTCACTAAATTAATCAGTTTTCGTCACTTTTTTCGGGAATTTCGTCATAAAATGAGGAAAAAAATAATTTCGCCCTAAAATTATCCGTTTCCGGTCCTTTTTTCGGTAATATCGTCATAAAATGAGGAAAAAAAACGAGTAAATAGAGGAAAAAATAGAAATTTCACTAAATTTATCCGTTTTCGTCCCTTTTTTTTGGTAATCTCGTCATATAATGAGGAAAACAAACGAGTAAATTGAGGAAAATATTGAAATTTCGCTAAAATTATCCATTTTCGTCCTTTTTTTTTGTAATTTTGTCATAAAATGAGGAAAAAAAACGAGTAAATAGAGGAAAAAAATAGAAATATCGCTAAAATTATCCGTTTTCGTCCATTTTTTTGGTAATTTCGTCATAAATGAGGATAAAAATCTAGGAAATTGAGGAAAAAAATAGAAATATCGCTAAAATTATCCGTTTTCGCCCATTTTTTTGGTAATTTCGTCATAAAATGAGGAAAAAAAATCTAAGAAATTGAGTACAAAAATTGAAATTTCGCTAAAATTATCCGTTTTTTTCCCTTTTTTCGGTAATTTCATCATAAAATGAGGAAAAAAAACGAGTAAATAGAGGAAAAAATAGAAATTTCGCTAAAATTATCCGTTTTCGTCCCTTTTTTGTAATATCGTCATAAAATGAGGAAAAAAAGGATTAAATAGAGGAAAAAATAGAAATTTCGCTAAAATTATCCGTATTCGTCCCTTTTTTCGGTAATTTCGTCATAAAATGAAGAATACAAACGAGTAAATAGAGGAAAAAATCAAAATTTCGCTAAAATTATCCATTTACGTCCTTTTTTTCGGTAATTTTGTCATAAAATGAGGAAAAAAACGAGTAAATAGAGGAAAAAAATAAAAATTTCGCTAAAATTATCCGTTTTCGTCTCTTTTTTCGGTAATTTCGTCATAAAATGAGGATAAAAACGAGTAAATAGCGGAAAAAATAGAAATTTCGCTAAAATTATCCGTTTCCTGCCAATTTTTCGGTAATTTCGTCATAAAATGAGGATAAAAATAAAAATTTCGCTAAAATTATCCGTTTTCGTCCCATTTTTCGGTAATTTAGTCATACAATGAGAAAAATTAGAGTAAATAAAGGAAAAAATAGAAATTTCACTAAAGTTATCCGTTTTCTGCCCTTTTTTTGGTAATTTCGTCATAAAATGAGGAAAAAAATAAAAATTTCGCTAAAACTATCCGTTTTCGTCCCTTTTTTCGGTAATTTAGTCATAAAATGAGAAAAAATCAAGTAAATAGAGGAAAAAAATAGAAATTTTGCAGAAATAAAAAATAAAATAAAGAAAAAAAAGAGTAAATTGAGGAAAAAAATAAAAATTTCACTAAATTTATCAGTTTTCGTCACTTTTTTCGGGAATTTCGTCATAAAATGAGGAAAAAAAAAATTTCGCTAAACTTATCCGTTTTCGTTCCTTTTTTCGGTAATATCGTCATAAAATGAGGAAAAAAAACGAGTAAATTGAGGATAAAAATAGAAATTTCGCTAAAATTATCTGTTTTCGGCCTTTTTATCGGTGATTTCATCATAAAATGAGGAAAAAAAACGAGTAAATAGAGGAAAAAATTGAAATTTCGCTAAAATTATCCGTTTTCTGTCCATTTTTTCGGTAAATTCGTCATAAACTGAGGAAAAAATATAAAAATTTCGCTAAAATTTTCCGTTTTCGTCCCTTTTTTCGGTAATTTAGTCATAAAATGAGGAAAAAATGGAAATTTCGCTAAAATTATCCGATTTCGTCCCTTTTTTCGGTAATTTCGACATAAAATGAGGAATAAAAACGAGTAAATAGAGGATAAAAATAGATATTTCACTTAAATTATCCGTTTTCGTCCCTTTTTTCGGGAATTTCGTCATAAAATTAGGAAAAAAACGAGTAAATAGAGGAAAAAATAGAAATTTCGCTAAAATTATCCGTTTTCGACCCTTTTTTCGGTAATTTCGTCATAAAATGAGAAAAAATCGAGTAAATAGAGGAAAAAATAGAAATTTCACTAAATTTATCCGTTTTCGTCCCTTTTTTTTGGTAATCTCGTCATATAATGAGGAAAACAAACGAGTAAATTGAGGAAAATATTGAAATTTCGCTAAAATTATCCATTTTCGTCCTTTTTTTTTGTAATTTTGTCATAAAATGAGGAAAAAAACGAGTAAATAGAGGAAAAAAATAGAAATATCGCTAAAATTATCCGTTTTCGTCCATTTTTTTGGTAATTTCGTCATAAATGAGGATAAAAATCTAGGAAATTGAGGAAAAAAATAGAAATATCGCTAAAATTATCCGTTTTCGCCCATTTTTTTGGTAATTTCGTCATAAAATGAGGAAAAAAAATCTAAGAAATTGAGTACAAAAATTGAAATTTCGCTAAAATTATCCGTTTTTTCCCTTTTTTCGGTAATTTCATCATAAAATGAGGAAAAAAACGAGTAAATAGAGGAAAAAATAGAAATTTCGCTAAAATTATCCGTTTTCGTCCCTTTTTTGCAATATCGTCATAAAATGAGGAAAAAAAGGATTAAATAGAGGAAAAAATAGAAATTTCGCTAAAATTATCCGTATTCGTCCCTTTTTTCGGTAATTTCGTCATAAAATGAAGAATACAAACGAGTAAATAGAGGAAAAAATCAAAATTTCGCTAAAATTATCCATTTACGTCCATTTTTTTGGTAATTTCGTCATAAATGAGGATAAAAATCTAGGAAATTGAGGAAAAAAATAGAAATATCGCTAAAATTATCCGTTTTCGCCCATTTTTTTGGTAATTTCGTCATAAAATGAGGAAAAAAAATCTAAGAAATTGAGTACAAAAATTGAAATTTCGCTAAAATTATCCGTTTTTTCCCTTTTTTCGGTAATTTCATCATAAAATGAGGAAAAAAAACGAGTAAATAGAGGAAAAAATAGAAATTTCGCTAAAATTATCCGTTTTCGTCCCTTTTTTTGTAATATCGTCATAAAATGAGGAAAAAAAGGATTAAATAGAGGAAAAAATAGAAATTTCGCTAAAATTATCCGTATTCGTCCCTTTTTTCGGTAATTTCGTCATAAAATGAAGAATACAAACGAGTAAATAGAGGAAAAAATCAAAATTTCGCTAAAATTATCCATTTACGTCCTTTTTTTCGGTAATTTTGTCATAAAATGAGGAAAAAAACGAGTAAATAGAGGAAAAAAATAAAAATTTCGCTAAAATTATCCGTTTTCGTCTCTTTTTTCGGTAATTTCGTCATAAAATGAGGATAAAAACGAGTAAATAGCGGAAAAAATAGAAATTTCGCTAAAATTATCCGTTTCCTGCCAATTTTTCGGTAATTTCGTCATAAAATGAGGATAAAAATAAAAATTTCGCTAAAATTATCCGTTTTCGTCCCATTTTTCGGTAATTTAGTCATACAATGAGAAAAATTAGAGTAAATAAAGGAAAAAATAGAAATTTCACTAAAGTTATCCGTTTTCTGCCCTTTTTTTGGTAATTTCGTCATAAAATGAGGAAAAAAATAAAAATTTCGCTAAAACTATCCGTTTTCGTCCCTTTTTTCGGTAATTTAGTCATAAAATGAGAAAAAATCAAGTAAATAGAGGAAAAAAATAGAAATTTTGCAGAAATAAAAAATAAAATAAAGAAAAAAAAGAGTAAATTGAGGAAAAAAATAAAAATTTCACTAAATTTATCAGTTTTCGTCACTTTTTTCGGGAATTTCGTCATAAAATGAGGAAAAAAAAAATTTCGCTAAACTTATCCGTTTTCGTTCCTTTTTTCGGTAATATCGTCATAAAATGAGGAAAAAAAACGAGTAAATTGAGGATAAAAATAGAAATTTCGCTAAAATTATCTGTTTTCGGCCCTTTTATCGGTGATTTCATCATAAAATGAGGAAAAAAAACGAGTAAATAGAGGAAAAAATTGAAATTTCGCTAAAATTATCCGTTTTCTGTCCATTTTTTCGGTAAATTCGTCATAAACTGAGGAAAAAATATAAAAATTTCGCTAAAATTTTCCGTTTTCGTCCCTTTTTTCGGTAATTTAGTCATAAAATGAGGAAAAAATGGAAATTTCGCTAAAATTATCCGATTTCGTCCCTTTTTTCGGTAATTTCGACATAAAATGAGGAATAAAAACGAGTAAATAGAGGATAAAAATAGATATTTCACTTAAATTATCCGTTTTCGTCCCTTTTTTCGGGAATTTCGTCATAAAATTAGGAAAAAAACGAGTAAATAGAGGAAAAAATAGAAATTTCGCTAAAATTATCCGTTTTCGACCCTTTTTTCGGTAATTTCGTCATAAAATGAGAAAAAATCGAGTAAATAGAGGAAAAAATAGAAATTTCACTAAATTTATCCGTTTTCGTCCCTTTTTTTTGGTAATCTCGTCATATAATGAGGAAAACAAACGAGTAAATTGAGGAAAATATTGAAATTTCGCTAAAATTATCCATTTTCGTCCTTTTTTTTTGTAATTTTGTCATAAAATGAGGAAAAAAACGAGTAAATAGAGGAAAAAAATAGAAATATCGCTAAAATTATCCGTTTTCGTCCATTTTTTTGGTAATTTCGTCATAAATGAGGATAAAAATCTAGGAAATTGAGGAAAAAAATAGAAATATCGCTAAAATTATCCGTTTTCGCCCATTTTTTTGGTAATTTCGTCATAAAATGAGGAAAAAAAATCTAAGAAATTGAGTACAAAAATTGAAATTTCGCTAAAATTATCCGTTTTTTCCCTTTTTTCGGTAATTTCATCATAAAATGAGGAAAAAAAACGAGTAAATAGAGGAAAAAATAGAAATTTCGCTAAAATTATCCGTTTTCGTCCCTTTTTTGCAATATCGTCATAAAATGAGGAAAAAAAGGATTAAATAGAGGAAAAAATAGAAATTTCGCTAAAATTATCCGTATTCGTCCCTTTTTTCGGTAATTTCGTCATAAAATGAAGAATACAAACGAGTAAATAGAGGAAAAAATCAAAATTTCGCTAAAATTATCCATTTACGTCCTTTTTTTCGGTAATTTTGTCATAAAATGAGGATAAAAACGAGTAAATAGAGGAAAAAAATAAAAATTTCGCTAAAATTATCCGTTTTCGTCTCTTTTTTCGGTAATTTCGTCATAAAATGAGGATAAAAACGAGTAAATAGCGGAAAAAATAGAAATTTCGCTAAAATTATCCGTTTCCTGCCAATTTTTCGGTAATTTCGTCATAAAATGAGGATAAAAATAAAAATTTCGCTAAAATTATCCGTTTTCGTCCCATTTTTCGGTAATTTAGTCATACAATGAGAAAAATTAGAGTAAATAAAGGAAAAAATAGAAATTTCACTAAAGTTATCCGTTTTCTGCCCTTTTTTTGGTAATTTCGTCATAAAATGAGGAAAAAAATAAAAATTTCGCTAAAACTATCCGTTTTCGTCCCTTTTTTCGGTAATTTAGTCATAAAATGAGAAAAAATCAAGTAAATAGAGGAAAAAAATAGAAATTTTGCAGAAATAAAAAATAAAATAAAGAAAAAAAAGAGTAAATTGAGGAAAAAAATAAAAATTTTACTAAATTTATCAGTTTTCGTCACTTTTTTCGGGAATTTCGTCATAAAATGAGGAAAAAAAAAATTTCGCTAAACTTATCCGTTTTCGTTCCTTTTTTCGGTAATATCGTCATAAAATGAGGAAAAAAAACGAGTAAATTGAGGATAAAAATAGAAATTTCGCTAAAATTATCTGTTTTCGGCCCTTTTATCGGTGATTTCATCATAAAATGAGGAAAAAAAACGAGTAAATAGAGGAAAAAATTGAAATTTCGCTAAAATTATCCGTTTTCTGTCCATTTTTTCGGTAAATTCGTCATAAACTGAGGAAAAAATATAAAAATTTCGCTAAAATTTTCCGTTTTCGTCCCTTTTTTCGGTAATTTAGTCATAAAATGAGGAAAAAATGGAAATTTCGCTAAAATTATCCGATTTCGTCCCTTTTTTCGGTAATTTCGACATAAAATGAGGAATAAAAACGAGTAAATAGAGGATAAAAATAGATATTTCACTTAAATTATCCGTTTTCGTCCCTTTTTTCGGGAATTTCGTCATAAAATTAGGAAAAAAACGAGTAAATAGAGGAAAAAATAGAAATATCGCTAAAATTATCCGTTTTCGACCCTTTTTTCGGTAATTTCGTCATAAAATGAGAAAAAATCGAGTAAATAGAGGAAAAATAAAAATTTCGCTAAAATTATACGTTTTCTGCCCTTTTTTCTGTAATTTCGTCATAAAATGAGGAAAAAAATAAAAATTTCGTTAAAATTATCCGTTTTCGTCCCTTTTTTCGGTAATTTAGTCATAAAATGAGAAAAAAAAGTAAATAAAGGAAAAAATAGAAATTTCGCTATAATTATCCGTTTTCGGCCCTTTTTTCGGTAATTTCGTCATAAAATAAGGAAAGAAAAACGAGTAAATAGAGGAAAAAATAGAAATTTTGCTAAAATTATCCGTTTTCTGCCCTTTTTTGGTTAATTTCGTCATAAAATGTGGAAAAAAACAAAAATTTCGCTAAAATTATCCGTTTTCGTCCCTTTTTTCGGTAATTTAGTCATAAAATGAGAAAAAATCAAGTAAATAGAGGAAAAAACAGAAATTTCGAAAAAATTATCCGTATTCGTCTCTTTTTTCGGTAATTTCGTCATAAAATGACGAAAAAAAACGAGTAAATAGAGGAAAAAATAGAAATTTCGCTAAAATTATCAGTTTTCGTCCCTTTTTTCGGTAATTTAGTCATGAAATGAGGAAAAAAAACGAGTAAATTGAGGAAAGAAATAGAAATTTCGCTAAAATTATCCGTTTTCGGCCCTTTTCTCGGTGATTTCGTCATAAAATGAGGAAAAAAAACGAGTAAATAGAGGAAAAAATTGAAATTTCGCTAAAATTATCCGTTTTCTGCCCTTTTTTCGGTAATTTCGTCATAAACTGAGGAAAAAAAATAAAAATTTCGCAAAAATTATCCGTTTTCGTCCCTTTTTTCGGTAATTTAGTCATAAAATGAGAAAAAATCGAGTAAATAAAGGAAAAAATAGAAATTTCGCTAAAATTATCCATTTTCGTCCTTTTTTTTTGTAATTTTGTCATAAAATGAGGAAAAAACGAGTAAATAGAGGAAAAAAATAGAAATATCGCTAAAATTATCCGTTTTCGTCCATTTTTTTGGTAATTTCGTCATAAATGAGGATAAAAATCTAGGAAATTGAGGAAAAAAATAGAAATATCGCTAAAATTATCCGTTTTCGCCCATTTTTTTGGTAATTTCGTCATAAAATGAGGAAAAAAAATCTAGGAAATTGAGTACAAAAATTGAAATTTCGCTAAAATTATCCGTTTTTTCCCTTTTTTCGGTAATTTCATCATAAAATGAGGAAAAAAAACGAGTAAATAGAGGAAAAAATAGAAATTTCGCTAAAATTATCCGTTTTCGTCCCTTTTTTGTAATATCGTCATAAAATGAGGAAAAAAAGGATTAAATAGAGGAAAAAATAGAAATTTCGCTAAAATTATCCGTATTCGTCCCTTTTTTCGGTAATTTCGTCATAAAATGAAGAATACAAACGGGTAAATAGAGGAAAAAATCAAAATTTCGCTAAAATTATCCATTTACGTCCTTTTTTTCGGTAATTTTGTCATAAAATGAGGAAAAAAACGAGTAAATAGAGGAAAAAAATAAAAATTTCGCTAAAATTATCCGTTTTCGTCTCTTTTTTCGGTAATTTCGTCATAAAATGAGGATAAAAACGAGTAAATAGCGGAAAAAATAGAAATTTCGCTAAAATTATCCGTTTCCTGCCAATTTTTCGGTAATTTCGTCATAAAATGAGGATAAAAATAAAAATTTCGCTAAAATTATCCGTTTTCGTCCCATTTTTCGGTAATTTAGTCATACAATGAGAAAAATTAGAGTAAATAAAGGAAAAAATAGAAATTTCACTAAAGTTATCCGTTTTCTGCCCTTTTTTTGGTAATTTCGTCATAAAATGAGGAAAAAAATAAAACTTTCGCTAAAACTATCCGTTTTCGTCCCTTTTTTCGGTAATTTAGTCATAAAATGAGAAAAAATCAAGTAAATTGAGGAAAAAAATAAAAATTTCACTAAATTTATCAGTTTTCGTCACTTTTTTCGGGAATTTCGTCATAAAATGAGGAAAAAAAAAATTTCGCTAAACTTATAAAATGAGAAAAAATCAAGTAAATAGAGGAAAAAACAGAAATTTCGAAAAAATTATCCGTATTCGTCTCTTTTTTCGGTAATTTCGTCATAAAATGACGAAAAAAAACGAGTAAATAGAGGAAAAAATAGAAATTTCGCTAAAATTATCAGTTTTCGTCCCTTTTTTCGGTAATTTCGTCATGAAATGAGGAAAAAAAACGAGTAAATTGAGGAAAGAAATAGAAATTTCGCTAAAATTATCCGTTTTCGGCCCTTTTCTCGGTGATTTCGTCATAAAATGAGGAAAAAAACGAGTAAATAGAGGAAAAAATTGAAATTTCGCTAAAATTATCCGTTTTCTGCCCTTTTTTCGGTAATTTCGTCATAAACTGAGGAAAAAAAATAAAAAGTTCGCAAAGATTATCCGTTTTCGTCCCTTTTTTCGGTAATTTAGTCATAAAATGAGAAAAAATCGAGTAAATAGAGGAAAAAAATAGAAATTTCGGGAAAATCATCCGTTTTCGTCCCTTTTTTCGGAAATTTAGTCATAAAATAAAGAAAAAAAACGAGTAAATTGAGGAAAAAAATAAAATTTCACTAAAATTATCAGTTTTCGTCCCTTTTTTCGGGAATTTCGTCATAAAATGAGGAAAAAAAAATTTCACTAAAATTATCCGTTTTCGACCCTTTTTTCGGTAATTTCGTCATAAAATAAGACAAAATCAAGTAAATAGAGGAAAAAATAGAAATTTCGCAAAATTATCCGTTTTCGTTTCTTTTTTCGGTAATATCGTCATAAAATGAGGAAAAATCGAAATTTCGTAATTTAATCATAAGATGAGGAAAAAAAACGAGTAAATAGAGGAAAAAATAGAAATTTCGCTAAAATTATCCGTTAACGACCCTTTTTTCGGTAATTTCGTCATAAAATGAGAAAAAATCGAGTAAATAGATGAAAAAATAAAAATTTCACTAAAATTATCCGTTTTCTGCCCTTTTTTCGGTAATTTCGTCATAAAATGAGGAAAAAAATAAAAATTTCGTTAAAATTATCCGTTTTCGTCCCTTTTTTTGGTAATTTAGTCATAAAATGAGAAAAAAAAGTAAATAAAGGAAAAAATAGAAGTTTCGCTATAATTATCCGTTTTCGGCCCTTTTTTCGGTAATTTCGTCATAAAATAAGGAAAAAAAACAAGTAAATAGAGGAAAAAATAGAAATTTTGCTAAAATTATCCGTTTTCTGCCCTTTTTTCGGTAATTTCGTCATAAAATTAGGAAAAAAATAGAAATTTCGCTAAAATTATCCGTTTTCGTCCCTTTTTTCGGTAATTTAGTCATAAAATGAGAAAAAATCAAGAAAATAGAGGAAAAAACAGAAATTTCGAAAAAATTATCCGTATTCGTCTCTTTTTTCGGTAATTTTGTCATAAAATAAAGAAAAAAAAGAGTAAATTGAGGAAAAAAATAAAAATTTCACTAAATTAATCAGTTTTCGTCACTTTTTTCGGGAATTTCGTCATAAAATGAGGAAAAAAAAATTTCGCTAAACTTATCCGTTTTCGTTCCTTTTTTCGGTAATATCGTCATAAAATGAGGAAAAAAAACGAGTTATCGTCATAAAATGAGGAAAAAAAACGAGTAAATAGAGGAAAAAATAGAAATTTCGCTAAAATTTTACAGTTTTCGTCCCTTTTTTCGGTAATTTCGTCATAAAATGAGGAAAAAAAACGAGTAAATTGAGGATAAAAATAGAAATTTCGCTAAAATTATCCGTTTTCGGCCCTTTTATCGGTGATTTCGTCATAAAATGAGGAAAAAAACGAGTAAATAGAGGAAAAAATAGAAATTTCGCTAAAATTATCCGTTTTCTGTCCATTTTTTCGGTAATTTAGTCATAAAATGAGGAAAAAAGGAAATTTCGCTAAAATTATCCGATTTCGTCCCTTTTTTTCGGGAATTTCGTCATAAAATTAGGAAAAAAACGAGTAAATAGAGGAAAAAATAGAAATTTTGCTAAAATTATCCGTTTTCGACCCTTTTTTCGGTAATTTCGTCATAAAATGAGAAACAATCGAGTAAATAGAGGAAAAATAAAAATTTCGCTAAAATTATACGTTTTCTGCCCTTTTTTCTGTAATTTCGTCATAAAATAAGGAAAAAAAATAAAAATTTCGTTAACATTATCCGTTTTCGTCCCTTTTTTCGGTAATTTAGTCATAAAATGAGAAAAAAAAGTAAATAAAGGAAAAAATAGAAATTTCGCTATAATTATCCGTTTCGGCCCTTTTTTTCGGTAATTTCGTCATAAAATAAGGAAAGAAAAACGAGTAAATAGAGGAAAAAATAGAAATTTTGCTAAAATTATCCGTTTTCTGCCCTTTTTTCGGTAATTTCGTCATAAAATGTGGAAAAAAACAAAAATTTCGCTAAAATTATCCGTTTTCGTCCCTTTTTTCGGTAATTTAGTCATAAAATGAGAAAAAATCAAGTAAATAGAGGAAAAAACAGAAATTTCGAAAAAATTATCCGTTTTCGTCCCTTTTTTCGGAAATTTAGTCATAAAATAAAGAAAAAAAAGAGTAAATTGAGGAAAAAAATAAAAATTTCACTAAATTAATCAGTTTTCGTCACTTTTTTCGGGAATTTCGTCATAAAATGAGGAAAAAAAATAATTTCGCCCTAAAATTATCCGTTTCCGGTCCTTTTTTCGGTAATATCGTCATAAAATGAGGAAAAAAAACATTAAATAGAGGAAAAAATAGAAATTTCGCAAAAATTATCCGTTTTCGTTTCTTTTTTCGGAAATATCGTCATAAAATGAGGAAAAATCGAAAATTCGTAATTTGATCATAAAATGAGGAAAAAAAACGAGTAAATAGAGGAAAAAATAGAAATTTCGCTAAAATCATCCGTTAACGACCCTTTTTTCGGTGATTTCGTCATAAAATGAGAAAAAATCGAGTAAATAGATGAAAAAATAAAAATTTCACTAAAATTTTACAGTTTTCGTCCCTTTTTTCGGTAATTTCGTCATAAAATGAGGAAAAAAAACGAGTAAATTGAGGATAAAAATAGAAATTTCGCTAAAATTATCCGTTTTCGGCCCTTTTATCGGTGATTTCGTCATAAAATGAGGAAAAAAAACGAGTGCATAGAGGAAAAAATAGAAATTTCGCTAAAATTATCCGTTTTCTGTCCATTTTTTCGGTAAATTCGTCATAAACTGAGGAAAAAAAAATAAAAATTTCGCTAAAATTTTCCGTTTTCGTCCCTTTTTTTCGGTAATTTAGTCATAAAATGAGGAAAAAATGGAAATTTCGCTAAAATTATCCGATTTCGTCCCTTTTTTCGGGAATTTCGTCATAAAATTAGGAAAAAAACGAGTAAATAGAGGAAAAAATAGAAATTTCGCTAAAATTATCCGTTTTCGACCCTTTTTTCGGTAATTTCGTCATAAAATGAGAAAAAATCGAGTAAATAGAGGAAAAATAAAAATTTCGCTAAAATTATTCGTTTTCTGCCCTTTTTTCTGTAATTTCGTCATAAAATGAGGAAAAAAATAAAATTTCGTTAACATTATCCGTTTTCGTCCCTTTTTTCGGTAATTTAGTCATAAAATGAGAAAAAAAAGTAAATAAAGGAAAAAATAGAAATTTCGCTATAATTATCCGTTTTCGGCCCTTTTTTCGGTAATTTCGTCATAAAATAAGGAAAGAAAAACGAGTAAATAGAGGAAAAAATAGAAATTTTGCTAAAATTATCCGTTTTCTGCCCTTTTTTTCGGTAATTTCGTCATAAAATGTGGAAAAAAACAAAAATTTCGCTAAAATTATCCGTTTTCGTCCCTTTTTTCGGTAATTTAGTCATAACATGAGAAAAAATCAAGTAAATAGAGGAAAAAACAGAAATTTCGAAAAAATTATCCGTTTTCGTCCCTTTTTTCGGAAATTTAGTCATAAAATAAAGAAAAAAAAAGAGTAAATTGAGGAAAAAAATAAAAATTTCACTAAATTAATCAGTTTTCGTCACTTTTTTCGGGAATTTCGTCATAAAATGAGGAAAAAAAAATTTCGCTAAACTTATCCGTTTTCGTTTCTTTTTTCGGTAATATCGTCATAAAATGAGGAAAAATCGAAATTTCGTAATTTAATCATAAGATGAGGAAAAAAAAACGAGTAAATAGAGGAAAAAATAGAAATTTCGCTAAAATTATCCGTTAACGACCCTTTTTTCGGTAATTTCGTCATAAAATGAGAAAAAATCGAGTAAATAGATGAAAAAATAAAAATTTCACTAAAATTATCCGTTTTCTGCCCTTTTTTCGGTAATTTCGTCATAAAATGAGGAAAAAAATAAAAATTTCGTTAAAATTATCCGTTTTCGTCCCTTTTTTTGGTAATTTAGTCATAAAATGAGAAAAAAAAGTAAATAAAGGAAAAAATAGAAGTTTCGCTATAATTATCCGTTTTCGGCCCTTTTTTCGGTAATTTCGTCATAAAATAAGGAAAAAAAAACAAGTAAATAGAGGAAAAAATAGAAATTTTGCTAAAATTATCCGTTTTCTGCCCTTTTTTCGGTAATTTCGTCATAAAATTAGGAAAAAAAATAGAAATTTCGCTAAAATTATCCGTTTTCGTCCCTTTTTTCGGTAATTTAGTCATAAAATGAGAAAAAATCAAGAAAATAGAGGAAAAAACAGAAATTTCGAAAAAATTATCCGTATTCGTCTCTTTTTTCGGTAATTTTGTCATAAAATAAAGAAAAAAAAGAGTAAATTGAGGAAAAAAATAAAAATTTCACTAAATTAATCAGTTTTCGTCACTTTTTTCGGGAATTTCGTCATAAAATGAGGAAAAAAAAATTTCGCTAAACTTATCCGTTTTCGTTCCTTTTTTCGGTAATATCGTCATAAAATGAGGAAAAAAAACGAGTAAATAGAGGAAAAAATAGAAATTTCGCTAAAATTTTACAGTTTTCGTCCCTTTTTTCGGTAATTTCGTCATAAAATGAGGAAAAAAAACGAGTAAATTGAGGATAAAAATAGAAATTTCGCTAAAATTATCCGTTTTCGGCCCTTTTATCGGTGATTTCGTCATAAAATGAGGAAAAAAACGAGTAAATAGAGGAAAAAATAGAAATTTCGCTAAAATTATCCGTTTTCTGTCCATTTTTTCGGTAATTTAGTCATAAAATGAGGAAAAAAGGAAATTTCGCTAAAATTATCCGATTTCGTCCCTTTTTTCGGGAATTTCGTCATAAAATTAGGAAAAAAACGAGTAAATAGAGGAAAAAATAGAAATTTCGCTAAAATTATCCGTTTTCGACCCTTTTTTCGGTAATTTCGTCATAAAATGAGAAACAATCGAGTAAATAGAGGAAAAATAAAAATTTCGCTAAAATTATACGTTTTCTGCCCTTTTTTCTGTAATTTCGTCATAAAATAAGGAAAAAAATAAATTTTTCGTTAACATTATCCGTTTTCGTCCCTTTTTTCGGTAATTTAGTCATAAAATGAGAAAAAAAAGTAAATAAAGGAAAAAATAGAAATTTCGCTATAATTATCCGTTTTCGGCCCTTTTTTCGGTAATTTCGTCATAAAATAAGGAAAGAAAAACGAGTAAATAGAGGAAAATTTAGAAATTTTGCTAAAATTATCCGTTTTCTGCCCTTTTTTCGGTAATTTCGTCATAAAATGTGGAAAAAAAACAAAAATTTCGCTAAAATTATCCGTTTTCGTCCCTTTTTTCGGTAATTTAGTCATAAAATGAGAAAAAATCAAGTAAATAGAGGAAAAAACAGAAATTTCGAAAAAATTATCCGTTTTCGTCCCTTTTTTCGGAAATTTAGTCATAAAATAAAGAAAAAAAAGAGTAAATTGAGGAAAAAAAATAAAAATTTCACTAAATTAATCAGTTTTCGTCACTTTTTTCGGGAATTTCGTCATAAAATGAGGAAAAAAAATAATTTCGCCCTAAAATTATCCGTTTCCGGTCCTTTTTTCGGTAATATCGTCATAAAATGAGGAAAAAAAACA